>JAXCHB010000300.1:0-52979 GCA_036926305.1 Uropetala carovei
TCTACGAAAAATTCTGTCCTGTCATTCGCCTCTCCTTTCCATCTCTCTCCCTCTCCCTGCCTCCTCCTCTTCTGTCCACTCCTCCCCTCTCGTTCACCCTTCTTCTCTCTCCCCTTTACTTCTTCTCGCTTCGACTTCCTCTTTTCTTATTTTATTCCCTTTTCCTCTGTTTTCATTATTGCCTCTCTCATTTCATAATGGTCTCCATTCATTGCATTCTTGAAAGTTCGTAGGATATTTGATACCAACATTGTATAAAAATGACTCGTTACAAGAGTAAATTTTAAATTTTTTTTAATATTCCGTTTAATGCTATTTCGTTAACGGTATCTCTTTTATTAAAACTAATTTCTTTGGACATCAAGAGCTAATAAAAATATAGGTTATCTCTATTAAAAATTGAGTAACGTTGAGTTTCCCAAAATGTCCTGGAGGTCCGAGCAGACTGGCTAGTTTTTTCCGTATTCCAAACTGTTAACATTTTCACCCTTTCTCAATTAGTAGCAAACTCGTGTTGCAATGTCAGTAGCTTCGTGGAAAAATACGCCGAGACATCGTTTATACTCGCATCCTTTTCTACACCCGGATGCCCAGTTGGATGTAAACCACACGGCTGAATCCCCTCCTTCAAATGTTTCTCTCTGATTGTGAGAAAGCGGGGATGAGAGAGAGAGAGAGAGAGAGAGAGAGAGAGAGAGAGAGAGAGAGAGAGAGAGAGAGAGAGAGAGAGAGAGAGAGAGAGAGAGAGAGAGAGAGAGATAGAAAGGAGTTGGAGAAAGGTGGGAGGGAGAGGGAGGAAGAAACCTGATCGAAACCTTTTGTCCTTCGAGTCATGCGGCCGTTTAATCAATGCGATGTCCGAGGACGATGTTGCACCGAGTATGCCGCCAGGGCAAAAGGGGGGCGGGGCGGGCGAGGCGGGGCCCGGAAGGGCGAAATGGCAATCTTAAGTGATCTCGGACGACGAAGTCGTTCGAGGAATCGACCACTTGTCTTGTCCAACTTCTCATCCCAATTCCCTTTCAGGAAAGGGGTTAAGAGAGTGTCCGTGAGAGTGGGCTGGAGTGTCGATCGGGACTAGGCGCACGTAACCCTCCCCCCCTTCCCCCCCCCACTCCCCTCTCCCCTCCCCTCCCCCCTCCCCACTCCCCTCCCTCCTCCCGTCCACGCAACCTTTTCCACCTATCCGTTCCTCTTCTCTGCTCCAACGCGTGTCCGACCCCCTCTCGCCTCCATCCCACTCATTCTCCCGATCCCTATTAAGCCCTCTACCCCAGCTGACCTCTGACCTAACGGCCGATCCAATATCTGGTTCAGGACATCCATTTTATGCACGAATATAAATACGGTGATGAAAGTGAGAGTGAAAATGAAAGAAAAGGAGAAAGAGAAACAAAGAAGTTCGAATGGATATTTACTTTTATAAAGACGTTAATTAACGTTTCCGATTTCCCGTGTTTAATTGCGCTCATTTCCAAGTGCGGCAACTAGACGTGATGGATGAGTGTTTGCGGGCGCCTGATTCGTCGGCAATTGAGACGGTATTTAGCGGGTTAGAAGGATGGAAGAATCGGTTTAGAGGTTCCGATTTGCTTAAATGTGTTTTTATCGCTTCCCGTTTCTGGAAAATCGATACGTCCCTTCTGATAATTATCGTTATTTCCGAGTTGAGAGGAGAAAGAGAAAATATGAAAAAATCTGATGTGGCCAACACATGACTTTCTCCATATTTGGGGTATAGATATTGAAATTATTATGAATAGCATTATAAGGCAAATTATTATTTCCTATCGTAAAGAATACATTCCTCCTTATTGCCGTAAATTAGGTATATTTTGACTGTTTACAGAATTCACCGCTACATGGTGGCGGCGCTGTATACTGAAAATAAGAAAAAGCAAAATATCTCCGAAATGGATGGTTATATGAAAATTTGTTTCAAACAAAACTTGGAAGAAATATTATTCTCTACAACTTTGGTCCTCACGAAGATGACCAATTACGATGTTTATAGGGAGATATTTGACGGAAACAAAAAACCGATTATTTATAAATAATTCCTAAACAATAACTGCTATGGAAAATTGTTTTAAATGAAAGTTGTAGGAAATTACATTTTCTGTAACTTTTGTATAGAATTGTATATACAATAATGATGTTTTAACGGAGTAATATCACAAAAACCGAATGGGGTTTCGAATAAACCCCGACTTCCGGTTAACCGTTATTGTCCAAAAACTAATCTTTTCTTTGCACTAATGCTAGAATTTTATATATGAAGTTTGGTAACGATACGGCAAGTACTTTTTGATTTAGAGCCCCCAAAATGACACACGCACACACCCACAGACATTCCGAAAATAGTCTAAACGTGTTCTAGGGACCTCGAAGTCGATTTTTTTCGTGATCACAACACATTCCCATTACTACGTATCAGGGTTGCCACCTCAAAGTCCTCACCATCCCGGACATTTTCAATTCTGACCCGGAGATTTCTCTGGTCTGACCCGAAGATTTCCTAATTTGACCCGGATATTTTTAAAATCCAACTTTTTTTTACTTCCCTTCCCTTCCAGAATGAAAATAGGATTATGGTTTTTTTGCTGTAACTGTCCATGATTCTGTCTTTGTTAGCCGGTCCCCATTATCAAATTTTGAACCAATGCATCAACTTTCATTATTGGGTAGAAACTGTTTCTGCATAGGTCAAGATCATGGGGATAGATATTATTAGGAAAATTGAAGTTCCGAGATCGATTCCATGAATTATCCTTTCCTTTTGATTTAAATGGGAAATCTGAAACCCCTCCTGCAGGGTTATTTCCCTACCCACACTAAAATACATAAGAAAAATTATATCAGCGCTGGATTTTCGCTATTCTCTGTGGAATGGAATGGAAATTCTAACTTTTGTCGTAGAATTTTCTTATCGATCGTATTTCTTTGAATTTTGCCTTAATAATTGCAATTTTACAATTTTTATTCCATCATAACGAGATTATTGTCATGGAGACGATTATTTCTCAACTGCCCTGGGGTACAATCTAGTATACAAATGCGTCATTTTTTTCTCCCGAAATCACGTAATCAACTGAATTTTTTATGCAAATGTAAGTATAATACCTGTCAGGGCCGGCTTCAGACTTTTGGCCGCCCTGAGGCGGGAAGTATTTGGCCGCCCACCTCCCACCCTCATGTCCCGTAATGATCAAGAATTCACACTTTTTTGAACCATTAATATCTAAAATTATCACATAATATATAAGTATTTTAAAGAGTTTGTATGTTGTGCTGTAGTAGCTTCACTAAATCCGTTGAAATTCAACGGGAAATTCTGCTATACTGCGTTTCCAGAGATCGTACGGGTGAGGCGTGTCTACGGTTAGACTTGTAGGGTGAGGGAGAGAAAGTGTCAGCCAATAAGAGCTCTTAAATTTCCCACGCCTTTCAAAAATTCTTGACGAGCGCTGTTGACACGATTGCTCTCAGAACTTCACTCGTCCACAGCTGCTGTTGAAATGAGCGAAATTCGAAATGTGGCAACATTGGGTCGTAGCCTTAGCGAAATAACCCGAATGCGGACGGAATACTGCAAATCTGACCCGTACGACTTCGGGAAACGCACTATAGTTTATAATATAAAAATGATAATAATACTAATTTTATATTAAACAAAATCCATTATTGTGCGAGTGTCCGTTAAACAACAATATTTGTAAGGCTACCTCATATTTAAATTTACACTGGATTCGTATTCACCCATTGGATCAAAACTGAATAAGAAAGAACAGACAGACAGAGTGAAGAAAATATAATCTTATTTTGCCGGTGAAAAATTGAATATAAACCTCTTGTAAGTTAATGACGGTATGAACATATTTAATATCCATTAGAAAAAATATATCAAATTACAAAATTGCATACTCTTACAGAAAAGGTTAATACATCGAGCCACATAATTAGGTCGGAATATGTAAAAATCGTTTTAACGAAGACATACAAATGAAAAGTTTTTAAAACATGGAAACATAGAAAATTAATTGCTTAATTAAATAGAATGAAATGTAAGCACTATGTTGAACTATTTCTCATAAGAAAATATCCGCTAGTGTTTAAATGTGAAATGCAATTTAGGCGTTTTTTCGAGTCGATTTCAATCGAGTGCGACAGTATGTACAATCCAACAATGCAAATCGCAGTGGGGACATCATGTTAAAATGAGATGAAACAAAAAACTACTATAGACGTCAGATTTAAGCCATTCCGAATTAGAGAAGCCAGGAATAAGGGCACTTGATTGAAGTTTCTGTAGGAAATGTGCGTCGCACGTTTGTCATTTCTATCATTTTAAAAAAGTTAAAGAGAAACAATATGCTCATCGAGAATTCTTAAGTTATGGTCATAGGAACAGCAACTAACAGTAATATCCACAAAAACAATATGTTATTCACTATTTTGATATCTTAGATTGATCTGAAAATTTGAAATTTTCTCACTTATTTAATTATACCTACCTTCGTGAAAATCCTTACAGGAGAAAAGAACTAGCTACTGTGAGTACTGGGGAAAAGATTTATAGAATTTATCGTACAATAATGGAAAGATACTAAATACAAGTAATGATTATTATCTAAGGGCTAGATAAACGAATAAAATCCAACAAGAAAATTATAATAAGTTAAAAATTTTAATTCTACTATCAACCATACTTAATTCGAAGAATCAAGAAATAGTAACATTATTAATTCCGACTATAACATAACTACGCAACTATAAGAATTCACTTTCGATATAAGAATTATATAAAAATTAGACTCACACCTTCCCCCTTTGTTTTGGCATACCAAAAATTAAAGCAATGAAAAGGTGTAATTTAGTATGGAGGAGAATTCATGGGAGTTGCTCTGAAGCTGAGAGCAGCGATAGTTATATTCAGTAAGGTCTTTCCAGTTATAGACGCCGGTAGGGTTTCCTCACAACAAAGGGTTTAGCGAATAGCGGGGTGGGAAATTTACCGAAAAACGATCGTCCTAAATATTAGGGTTAGGGTATAGTTTTTCAACTTTTGAGATTTTTACTTGAATGACTGATTTGAACTTGCAAGTTATTATAGGAATCATCAATAACATAGGGGTCATTATGAAAAGGCGAAAATGCCGACCGGCTAATATTAATAATATTAATTATTCCGAGAAATGTCACAAAACACCGAGAAATAATTGAAGTAAATCTCTCGAAATAAATCAGACTACAAAAAGAAGTTTAATATAAACAGTAACAATTCATTAAATTCAAACTAACCTCTCCAATGGAAGACGATGTACTCACAATGTTGTGAGTGAATATGTCCCATGTAGTGATGAGAAGATCTGGATCGTTAGGATATCCTTCTACCAAAATTAAAACAGTTTCTCTCACAAAAACTCCAAAAGCGAAACCAAAGAAATTAAAAACAAATAATTAAAATATTTCACCAGTTAAAATACTAACTAGTCCTTTTAATTTTTACACAAAATGCACACTGTTACTGCAAAAATACGACACGACTCGCTCTCTCCGCGATGTTACTTCTTCCACAAACTAAGAAAATCTGAGGGTCTTGAAGTAATTTCTTTTTCGAGAAATTTTAAGAGAAAAAGGAGAGAGGGTGAAGAGACCAATGTGTAAAACACGTGTCGGAAAGTTTTCTTGGGAACGTCGCGACGTTTGCCGACGCGTCGGTAAGATTTCTTTCTAGCCACCCGTAAGGTCATAAAATCTAAAACCTTCAAAAAGAAAGAAAGACGTGTCCTCCCATTCAGAAGAAAGGCGTATGCCGGTGGTCATGGAATTTCCATACAGAAATAGCCGTCAAAGACGGTACAGCGGTTCCTGTCCTCCAATTATTCTTTTCCTTTAGAAACATTCGAAAGTGTGCTTTAAAATATTTTCGCAACTCACGTGCAAATCCTGGATTCTCAGAGAGTGGAAAAGGGAAAATTCTGTCTTCATAATATAAATAAGAGGGAAACAGAATCGTTGGAATCAGGGATGCCGTATGCCCTTTTAGGTCAAATATCCCGATGGGACCAATGTGGAAAATCCCACCTCCCCACTTTCTTGAAAACATCCCTTTTTTCCTTCACCATCGGAGACAAAGGAGACGGAAAGCTTGTAAAAACTACCTCGCGGATCCGACCCGCACATGTTGCCTTTGTTTTGCTTTATACTTCCCTCCATTTTTCGCAAATATGTCCTTATGAGCTGGGTGGCCGCTCCTGCTGTAAGACCGAAGTTGGGAGAAGGAGGGGAGTCATTGTGACCACAAACGGCATCAGGCCGCCCCACTGTGGTCAATATTCTAGAATTAGCGGGAAACAATTCCGAAAAAATTTGTTCTTAAAATTATTCATTTTGTAACTAAACGAAAGCCAAGTAACCAGCACATCCTTATCAGCCAGAAAAATCACTCTACGGTATCATGAAGGGGCGTGGCAATACCGCGAAGTGGGGTAAGCGGTTTGCTGAGTTCAGTTTCGCTTCGACTTTGCGTGAAATAAGTTGTCTCTCGTATGTGGAATACAACCAGTGGTATATGTTATTTAATATAGATATTGTTCACCATGGAAAACATTCATTCAGGTATGAATTTTATTTATACATTTTTTGGTATGAAGGCAAATATATTGTAATGTTATTTCATTTTTTATGTAGACCTACAAAAAAAGTAGTTCAAAGTGGTGTCGCCAATTTATGCACATTATGTGCGGTTGTTATCTGTTTTTTAATTGACGTATGTCATATTACCGCCTTCCACCGCTTCTGAAACATTTTTTCAAATTTACATAATCATCCACCATAACGCGAAGAGAGCTGTTTGAACTTTTGCGAACGGAAAATATATTAAAATTTGGTGCATCGGTCAAAGTGATAAATCGTGTAGTGGACTATATCAAAAATAAAATTAAGAAAGAAAATTATTCGCAAATTGTTCGCAAAGAAGCCCTAGAGCCAAGAAAAAAATCATAGTGGATAGATTTAGGTCTGAGATGGGGCTGCTACTGGATGTTGTAAAGCAAGGAAAGGGAAGCACAGTTGATGGAAATACCTCTCGTCGCTTTTTTGAGAACCCTAAGAAAGCAGCAGGAATAACTGGAATAGACGAAAATCTCATCAAACATTTTTCTGTAATATTACAAGCTCTCTCAAGTGGTTACTCTCTTGACACAAGCGTTTAGAGAGTATTCACTTGATACGGCTAAATTGTATATTTCGTTATACAAATGGTTTTATATGCCCACAAGCATACATAAAATTGTAATACATGGAGCTGACGTCATCGACTCTATGATCTTGCCTATAGGACAACTGTCCGAGGACGTACTAGAAGCAAGGCACAAAGAGTATAGAAGCTACAGAGAACACAACACTTTCAAATCGTCAAGATGCCGAACAAATGGAGACCTCCTCCATAGACCTAATTTCTTCCGATCCGCTTATTAGCAGCATTAGACCATTATCAAAGAAAAACACGAACTCATTATCACAGGAAGTTCTATCTTTGTTAAAAGTACCGGAATTTATTAGTAATATAAGCGATTTTGTAGAAAATATTTCCGGATCAGACGATGAAAAGGATTAATGTAAATAAATGTAATTGTGACTAGCTTCTATAAAATAATAATAAATATACGATATTTGATTGTTTTTAGTTTTCGTATTTTAAGTTTTCTTTGGGTTTTCTACCTAAGTAATTGTTTCCCTCTAATTCGGGAATTTTGACCACAGTGCGCCCCCCTCGAGAGTGCGCCCTGAGGCGATAGCCTCACTTGCTTACCGTCTGCAGCCGGTGCTGATACCTGATGATGTTAAATAAAGTATTTAATGTGGGAGAACAAAGAGCAGCTTGTGTTGCTTCGTACACCATACTACATTATTGTCTAAAAGAAATATTTTCATGTATATTCGGGACCGACACTGCATTTAAGGGGGCTCGGATACAAATAATTTTGGGGGCCCTAATCCACCTCCTACACACGAAAAAGATAGAAAACTGACGAAAAATATAATTTTTAATAAAAATTTATTACTTCCTAAAATTAAAAATAATTATAATGTTAAAACAGCAATATATTAAACACAAATAAAATCTGATGCGGCCAACACATGACTTTCTCCATATTTGATGTAAAGATACTGAAATTACTATGGATAGCATTATAAGGCAAAATTATCATTACGTATGGTAAAAGAATAGTCCTTATTGCCGTAAATTACGTATATTTTGAATATGTGCACATATTTCACCGCTACATGGTATTGGCGCTGTATAATCGAAATTAAGAAAAAGTTGAATACCTCCGAAATGGATGGTTCTACGAAAAATTGTTTCAAACAAAACCTGGAAGAAATATTATTCTCTACAACTTTGGTCCTTACAAAGATTACCAGTAAGGACGTTTTTAAGGGGATATTTGGTGGAAACCGAAAAAACCGATTATTTATAAATAATTCCTAAACAATCACTGCTATAGAAAATTGTTTCAAATGAAAGTTGTAGGAAATTACATTCTCTATAACCTTTGCATAGAATTGTATATACAATAATGATGTTTTAACGGAGAAATATCGCAAAAACCGAATCGGGTTTCGAGTAAACCTCGACTTCTGGTTAAATGTTATTGTCCAAAAACTAATCAGTTCTTTGTGCTCATGCTAAAGTGTTATATGTGAAGTTTGGTAACGATACGGCAAGTACTTTTTGAGTTAGAGCCCCCACAATGACACACACGCACACACACACAGACATTCCGAAAATAGTCTAAACGTGTTCTAGGGACCTCAAAACGTGTATTTCCGTTGAATTCTCAAAGTCGAATATTTTCGTGATCACAATACTTTCCCATTATTTCGTGTGGAGAAAGTAAAAACGAGGTATACTAACTACAATTATTTCGATCAATGTTTATTGATTTATTTAATGCCGTTTTCTCTATGAACTTGGAGAAATCGTAATTTTTTAATAAAAGTTTGCACAAAATTTAAGGCAGATTCTTTAATAAATGACTGACATCTCTAAATTTTGGGGGCAATAAACGAATGTCTATTCGGGGGCCCGGATATCTCGCATCTGCTGCAAAACCCCCTCCCCTCCCTTTGACCGTCCCTGTGTACCTTCTACCAGGTTAATTGCATGGCACAGCCATTCTAGAATAAAATCTTTATTCTCTTAGAGAAGTTAAAAATAAATCGTAATCTTTAATGCCAATTTCGAAAATATTCATGTTGACCCGGAGATTTTTTCTCTCGCCCGGAGGCAAGTTCGAAAACCCAGAGACTTCGGGTCAAACCCGAAGAGGTGGTAACCCTGCTACGTATGGGGAAAGTAAAAAGTGAAGTCTTCTTCATGAATTATCCATAATAATTGTTGATCGTCTTTTTCAACTGATAAAGAAATACTTTTATGAATCTTCCAACTTCGTTATTTATCTAGATGATCCGTCAAGCAACAAGTAAATGTGGTGACAAAACCATCCTGTTAACCAAAAGGATCTATTCTCCTCCATTCCTACCTAACTAATACCTTCGTTTTTTTACGCTCCTCTGACGATTCTTATGGGTGTTTCAAGTCCTCCATTTTATTTCGCGTTAGCACACTGTCACCTGTTCCCAATTCCTTGCCTTTTTCTTCTTCTTTCCTTCAGCCTTCTTATCACTTCTTCTTTGCTTCTTCTCCTCTCCATCCCTCCTCCCCCTCCCTCCTTATCCTTTCTCTTCACCCTCCCTCTTCACCGTTTCCCCTCACCCTCCCTCAGCACCCTTTATCGTCACCCTCCATCCTCCCCCTCCCTCTTCACCATTTATCCTCACCCTCCCTCTTCGCCCTCTTTCCTCTCCTTTTCTCCTCAGCCGCCAAATCCACACAGCCATTTTCTCCTCCATTATCACGAAGAATGAATTTTTTATCCGAAATAAGATGTGAGATTTGTATTTACTTGCTATTGTGCACTTCTCGTTCATTCTTCTCTTCTCCTTATCTTTCTCCATCCAAATCGTCAACAAACACTGCTTATAGCCGGTAACCGGTAAATTCGTCTAAAGACAATTCGTCTAACGGAAAATTCGTCTAAGGAAAATTCATCTAACCAACAATTCGTCTAACGGAAAATTCATCTAAAATCGTAATTGCATATTTCTAAAGATATTTTCTATTAATTCTGTAATTAATGAAAGTTATATTTTAATATTTGAAAATGTTTAATTACTAAAATGATAAAAACAATAAGCATAAATATAATTATTATTATATACTATGAAAAACAATAAGCATCCATGATGCTAACATTTTGTTTTGAATGTTGTAAACCTTAACACTTTCCTCCCCTACCATATGCCTTGAGTGAGTAATTTGTTTATTTATTGTTTACTAGCAAAATTTTCCCTTGAATTTCAACGGATTTAGTGAAGCTACTACAGCACAACATACTAACTCTTTAAAATATATAGTGGTTATTCTGTATTTTAGTGTGTTAAATTATGGATACTATAGTATCCACGTCCGAATCACCTAGGCACCGAGGATATATCGACGAGCCTTCGGCTTGCTATGTTTTAATGCGTAATCGGCTCCGGGCGCTACCGCGCCCTTCGCCTCGCCCGAAACCAAAGAAACCCTCCACGTTGTCCGGAGATTGGGTTTGTAAATGTTGAGACAGGCCAATCAGTTTCTTGTTCGGAGATTGGGTTTGTAAATTTAAGATCGATATTAGTTTATAGTTACGTAAATAGTAACATAATAATGAAAATAATTTAACACACTGAAATACAGTAGGTTTTCAATAGTAATGATTTCACACACTAAAATACAGAATAATCTATATAGTAGATACTGTTTAACTTACAATTAGCTTTACTTAACAGTTAATCATATTTTCTTGTAACAATCCGTTTCCGAACGTATTCCATTCAAATATAACAATAATTTTATTTCCTATCAGATTACTTTCGCCAAATCCAGCTTCATTTGTTGTGTAATTATGCCTCGCTGAAATATTTACTTTTATGTCTATTAACTAAGAAACCCGTGAAAAAGTAACGTACAGTTGTCCATGATTGAACACTGACTAGTAAATGTACACCAGATACGTGAGCTTATTTACGTTAATAAACATTATAATGTAAAATATAATGATTTTACTTACAAAAAATGTAAGATTCCAGTATTCAATAAACGAAAGAAGTTTCAATTACTTTCATCAATAAACGCTTCCTGAATAATAATCAGTATCTATTTACGTTTCTATCCATAAACATCCATCGTTTCGTTGCTTAAACAAAAGTGCGAATCGAATAACGCTAAACTTTCGTCTATTTGTAAGCTTCATTGAAGCTAATTAAATCCGTAACCGGTAAATTCGTCTAAAGACAATTCGTCTAACGGAAAATTCGTCTAAACCAAATTCATCTAAACACAATTCATCTAACGGAAAATTCGTCTAAGGAAAATTCATCTAACCAACAATTCGTCTAACGGAAAATTCATCTAAAGAATTTCTGTCGCATTTCCAGTACATATATGGCACCTTTGCTTCGAAAGTAGCACAACTCGAAAACGTAAATTTTAAAATGAATAAAAATTCTTCGAACACAGATTTTTAAATTGAAGTAATTAATTAAAAATAATAAATAATTAAAATTAAATTAATTAATTAATAAATCTACTATAATATATTTTGAAGGGTTTGTTTGTGTGTTTGCGTGTTTCTCCTCCTAAACGATAAAAGCTAGAATAACCAAATGTTTCTTCTTTACATCCTAACTTACAATTAGTGAATTGTCAAGGTTTGGTCAACCGGGATTAATCAGTGCTGCCAATATAGGGGATTAACATTTTTCCATAAGATAACACGTATGAATCCATTTCTTGACTTGCAAGGTTTTCTTCCTTCAAGCATCAAAATAAGTAAATATGGACCGATTTTTTACTTTATCCGTACGTAGTAATGGGAAAGTGTTGTGATAATGAAAAAAATCGACTTCGAGATTTCACAGAAATACACGTTTTGAGATCCCTAGAATACGTTTAGACTATTTTCGGAGTTATGTCTGTGTGTGTGTGAATGTGTGAGTGCGTGCGTGTGTATGTGATTGTGGGCGCTCTAACTCAAAAGGTACTTGCCATATCGTTACCAAATTTCATATATAACACTTTGGTATGGGCAGAGAGAACTGATTAGTTTTTGGACAATAAAGGTTGACCGGAAGTCGAGGTTTATTCAAAACCCGATTCGGTTTTTGCAATATTTCTCCATTAAAACATCATTATTGTATATACAATTCTATGCAAAGGTTATAGAGAATGTAATTTCCTACAACTTTCATTTGAAACAATTTTCCATAGCAGTTGTTTGGAAATTATTTATAGAAATAATCGGTTTTTTCGGTTTTCGTCAGATATCTCCTTAAAAACGTCGTAATTGGTCATCTTTTTAAGAATAAAAGTTGTAGAGAATAATATTTATTCCAAGTTTTGTTTGAAACAAATTTTCGTAGAACCATCCATTTCGGAGATAATTTGCTTATTCGTGAATTTTTAGTATACAGCGCTATCACCGTCTAGCGGTATATTCTGTAAAAATATTCAAACTGTACCTAATTTACGGCAATAAGGACGACTGTATTCTCTTACGATAGGAAATAATAATTTTGCCTTATAATGCTATTCATAATAATTTAAATAACTATACCCCAAATATGGAGAAAGTCACGTGTTGGCCACATCAGATTTTTTGGTTTTTGCTTTATTCGACGAATAAAACTATACCAACTTATTCCTGCGATGTTTACATGTTACACGTTCGAAGTTTTCAGATATACGCCTTTTTGTTTCGAAATTTTGTGGATTTTTCGTACCCCTCCCGGGTGTTGCCAAGGCGGCCGTCGTTGTTACCTTCGATTCAATTAGCTTCAAAGAACTTCCAAATAGACGAAAGTTTAGCGTTATTCGATTCACACTTTTGTTTAAGCTACGAAACGATCGGTGTTTATGGATAGCAACGTAAATAGATACTGATTATTATTCAGGAAGCGTTTATTGATGAAAGTAATTGAACCTTCTTTCGTCTTTTGAATACTGGAATCTTACATTTTTACTTTCTCCATACGTAGTAATGGGAAAGTATTGTATTCATGAAAAAAATCGACTTCGAGATTTCAACGGAAATACATGTTTTGAGGTCCATAGAAAACGTTTAGACTATTTTCGGAATGATGTCTGTGTGTGTATGTTAGTGTGGGCCTTCTAACTCAAAAAGTACGTGCCATATCGTTACCAAACTTCATTTATAACAGTTTAACATTAGCATAAAGAACTGATTAGTTTTTCGACTATAACGGGTAACCGTAGGTCGAGGTTTATTCGAAACCCGATTCGGTTTTTGCGATATTTTTTCGTTAAAATATCGTTATTGTATATACAATTCTATACAAAAGTTATAGAGAATGTAATTTCCTACAATTTTCATTTGAAACTATTTTCTATTGTAGTTATTGTTTAGGAGGTATTTATAAATAACCGGTTTTTCGGTTTTCTCCTTAAAAACATCGTTATGGGTAATCTTCCTGAGAGCCAAAGTTGTAGAGAATAATATTTCTTCCAAGTTTTGTTTGAAACAAATTTTCGTAGAACCATCCATTACGGAAATATTTTGCCTTTTACTTTCTCCATACGTAGTAATGGGAAAGTATTGTGATCACGAAAAAAATCTGCCTCGAGATTTCATCGGAAATACACGTTTTGAGGTCCCTAGAAAACGTTTACACTATTTTCGGAATGATGTCTGTGTGTGTGTGTGATTATGGGCGCTCTATCTCAAAAGTTACTTGCCATATCGTTACGGAACTTCACATATAAAACTTTGGCATGAGCACAAAAAACTGATTAGTTTTTTAACAATAATGGTTAATCAGAACCGATTCGGTTTTTGTGATATTTCTCCGTTAAAACATCATTATTTTATACACAATTCTATACAAAGGTTATAGAGAATGTAATTTCCTACAGTTTTTATTTGAAACAATTTTCTATTGGAGTTATTGTTTAGGAGTTATTTATAAATAACCGGTTTTTAGGTTTCCGTCAAATATCTCCTTAAAAACATCGTTATTGGTAATCTTCGTAAGGACCAAAGTTGTAGAGAATAATATTTCTTCCAAGTTTTGTTTGAAACAAATTTTCGTAGATATTTTCGGTAATATTTTGCTTTATCTTAATAGCAGCATACAGCGCCAGCACCATTTAGCGGTGAATTCTGTAAACATATTCAAAATATACGTAATTTATGGCAATATGGACGACTGTATTCTTTTACGATGTGAGATAATAATTTTGCCTAATAATGCTGTTCGTAATAATTTAAATATCTATACCTCAAATATGGAGAAAGTCATGTTTTGACCACATCAGATTTTCTTTAATATATGCATGCCCCTCTGTACATCGAAGTAGTTCCGAGAGCTCCGAAAGACCTTTGAAGGTAGTTCTAGCCGTCTTAAAAAGTTGTGGTAGCTTCTGAATCGGTAGGCAGCGAGCATCGACTTAATTCTTATCGCTGTGAATGACTCAGGAATAGTCTACAAGTGTATGCCCGCTTTTGACTCTTTAACCGAGGACAGGACCGTTCCAAGGTATTAGCCTCCTCAGGCGAACCTCTAACCTTCCCCCTCATCCTGCTCTCACTACCAACCTTCGTCCCCCTCCCCTTCTCATTACCAACTTTCGAAAACGAATGACGCGCATTAGCAAGAATAAATTTCTACATTCAAAAGTTATGTACTATAACAGTGGATCTATGTCAGTGGTGTCCAATACGGTCGCCACATGTGGCGTATCGACTATAGATGTGAGATGAATTGATTCTGTGCTTACTCTAGTAAGTAGTTGCCGCTTGTTATTATCAATGGTTATTCTTATCAGCCTGTTATTGTAATCAAACGCGGAATTCCAAAACAAGATCTAATTTTAAAAAATTTGCCGTTTAATGCTATCAGCCGCTTGCTATAATCATTTAAATGTAACTCAGTATGATCACATAAAGCGAAACACACTGTACTACATTGTAATAACGTAGTGGTTGTAGAAAAATAATGTAAAATGTCATTTTTTAAAATAATAAATAATATAAAATATATTATATCATTCTAGCGCTCTCGTATAAAGTCCTATTTATAAATATAACATTGCATTTTGTATAATGTGGCAAAAACAGTATTGAATTTGTCACAATTGTGGCAAGCATGAAAATTATATTGGACACAACTGCTATAGACCAGGGGTCGGTAGCCTATGTCACGCGCGCCAAAAGTTACACGCGAGGTGATTTTGAATGGCAAGCGGAAGAAGAAATGACAAAGAAGATAAATAAGTCATATTCTATATATTTATTACAAGTATTTAGAACTAACGTTATACTTTGCAGTAAGAGTAATTCTTCATCTATAAACTCTGCTTCTAATTCTGTAACACTGTTTTTATATAATTCATATGCCTTCCGTCTCGTGTTCTCTATCGCCGCCTATATGACTGAATGAATGCAAAATACGGAAATTCAGACTGATACGTACAAATGTACACCGTTTACATTGTGATCCTTCTTTAATTAAACCAACTCAACTAATAGAAAATGATCATTCAGTTTTATTATTATTTATTACTGGCACGCAAGACCATACATTGACGTGAATTTGGCACGCCACTTGTGCAACCACTTCTCTAGACCTTTCATATCCCACTGTATACAGCACTTATGTGCGAGAAATTAATTCAGATTATTGTCTCCGCCCTCCTAATTCTGCCGCGATATGTGGTCTCCTGGTTTACGTAAAGGTTGAACCTGCCTTTCTCCAGGAGCCTCGACTTATCGAACCTTTTTGACCAGAGCTTGTAGAATAGTTCCTATGAGCCTCTCCTCGCATTCCTGAAAGGAACATTTTATCGGGTACGTCACAATAGCCGGGGCCCGGTTACTTGGGTTGGTTCTATTGCGAGCTAGAGATAGTTATCTAACAACTGAAAATCAACCTTCGCACATGCGCCGCGAGCGTTTTTTTTTTTGCCGCCATCTTAGCCCGTCAGTCAAACTTTGCCTTCATAGACGAACGGCCGTGTTCTTTCTCTATAGTGCCGATAAGTACACCTTGTTCGGAAGTGACCGATTTTTGTATTTCTGAAGGTAAATTCATAATCTGGGACCTCATCAGCCTACTGGAAAAGTGTTTGTGAGCAGAATTTGCCAGATTCGTACGCCTTTGGAATCATCAAAGGTAAGAGGTCATTTCATCTAAATTCTCCTGAAGTGTAATGATGTAGTTGCTTGACTTCATTTAATTGGTAAACGTTTTTATGGTGCTGTGGATTAGATCCCTTTTTTCAATGGATGGGAATTATAATGTAGTGTAGAAATTTGTATTTTCGTCGAAGTTAAATGTCAAATTTCAATGGGAAAGGAGAAGCCATTAAGCGATCTATTTTTCATCTTCGCAATCTCATTCATGCAAATATTCTGATTAAAAAGATACGCGCATTAAAATCTATCAGTAGCTTTTATCCCGAGCATTCATTACAATAGTAGCTGAGATTATTGCCCACAAACACCAGTTCCGGTTTAAGCTTCTTCGAGGTACCTATCAATCGTATTTAATGGACCCAAACGTATATTCGATCATCCTAAAAGTATGTTCGCGTACGCTACTAAACAGGCGTCGTTTTGAGTTCTTAGTTTTACAAAAGTGTGATAAAATCTGGATGAGTAGAATGCCTCCTTCCAGGCTTTACACCAGGCGCCATGGCGCCCGCCAAGGTTCGTTGTGACGCCCGCCGAGGTTTGTTCAGGTGTCCTTAAAAATTGCAGCGCATGCGAATCATAGTGTTTAGCGGTCACAGAATACTGGAAAGTACCAATCTAAAAAGACTTGGGGACTTTGTATTATAGGATTTACATACTATGTCATGTAATGTATTTCATGATTTTTCTCGCAGTTTTTTTCATCAATTCACCAACCTCTCGGAAGTGGCTCATTGTATCATTTACCTTTAATCTTTATTGTAATCTATCTCACCCCTTTTGTGAACAGTCATCCTTCTTTTCTTCCTTGTTGATTAAGGAATGTCACTTCATGTTTGCCCTCTAGTCACATTTTTCTGTTCATGGATTTATTAAAAACACCGATTAGTACTTTTCTTATAAAACTAGTGTAATTCCCGTCGAAATATCAGCGGAAGAGTTATAGATAGATTATTAATATTTGCATTTAAAATAATTAATAGCAAACTATTACATATGCAATATTTCGTCATATACTACATTTCTAGTGAATACTCTGTTGTCGTTTAGTGAATGCCTTTGGGTTTTATTTTCGGCCATAAAATTCTGATATTTTTCTCCCACCTTGTTCTCGTCAACGCTACATATAATTGTCGGTGTGCAAAGACAGGGAAATAATTATATTTATACATATATAACGTAGGGAAAATAATAGGTATGATATTTACATTAACAAATAAATGTGCCACTCGAATATTAACAACTAGCAAAAATATATTGTGATAGAATGCGTTCAGTATTAGCTAACTGACAAAACATTTTCAAGTGGTCTAATTAGATTTCGCTGTCGTTCCTTACTGAGCGACGTTTTTATTATAGAGAATATTCGAAAGGCTGTATGTTCGTATTATACAGGGCGATTTTTTTATTCGAGGACGTTGAAAAATCGCGTCAGACAACATGCTTAGGAGAGCACGTATATGCAATCAGCAGTGTGGTGCTCATTTTCGACATTTGCTGTAATTTTTTTTAAAATTACATCAAATTATGTTGATAAACATTTTAGCTATTCTCTCCATTTAGTATTCTTAGATATAGCGATTTTTCAGGGTGCTCGGAAAAAACATCAGCCCGTATAATCTCGCTACTTTGTAATTTTTGTTTGATGGTTTTTTAGAATAAAATTTAAAACTTACAGCTACGAGCTATAAGTGTTGAGTGGAAGGGGAGGGGGAGAGAGGACACTGGCGCCCGTCGCCTTTGCTGTTAAACCGAAGGCGCCCTTGCCAACGTAAAGGTTGGGAAACCCTGCTTTACACCGTTCAGCGGTTCACGGCTCCATTTACCCCCACTCCTCTCCCCTTACTCCTTCCCCTCCATCTCTACCCCTACCCTATCCTCCCTTCCTCCCCTCACCACTCACGTTGTTTTTACTTTCTCCATATGTAGTATGGGACTGTATTGTAATCAAGTAAAAAATCGACATAGAGATTTAACGTAAATACACGTTCTGAGGTCCTTAGAACACGTTTAGTCTATTTTAGGAATGATGTCTATGTGCGCGTGTGTGTATGTGATTGTGGGCGCTCTAACTCAAAAAGTACTTGCTTTATCGTTACCAAATTTCAAATATAACAATTTAGCATAAGCACAAAGAACTGATTAGTTTTTGGAAAATAACGGTAAACCGGATGTCGAGGTTTATTCGAAACCCAATTCGGTTTTTGCTATATTTATCCTTTAAAAAATCATTATTGTATATACAAATGTTATAGGGAATTTAATTTCCTACAACTTTTATTTCAAACAATTTTCCATAGCAGTTATTGTTTAGGAATTATTTATAAATAATCGGTTTTTTCGGTTTCTATCAAATACCATCTTAAAAACGTCGTAATTGGTTATCTTCGTGAGGACCAAAGTTGTAGAGAATAATATATCTTTCATGTTATGTTTGAAACAAATTTTCGTAGAATCATCCATTTCGGATATATTTTGCTTTTTCTTAATTTCCAGTATACAGCGCCACCACCATGTAGCGGTTAATTCTGTAAACATTTTCAAAATATAATTTACGGCAATAAGAATGACTGTATTATTTTACGATACGAAATAATAATTTTGCCTTATAATGCTATTCATAATAATTTAAATAACTATACCCCAAATATGGAGAAAATCATGTGTTGGCCACATCAGATTTTTTGTAAGTAAAATCATTATATTCTACATTATAATGTTTATTAACGTAAATAAGCTCACGTCTCTGGTGTACATTACCAGTCAGTGTTCAATCATGGACAACTGTACGTTGCCTTTTCACGGGTTTCTTGCTTACAAGACAAAAAGTAAATATTTCAGCGAGGCATAATTACCTACACGAGAAATGAAGCTGGAATTGGCGAAAGTAATCTGATAGGAAATACAATTATCGTTATATTTCAATGCAATACGTTCGGAAACGGATTGTTACAGGCAGATATGATTAATTGTTAAGAAAAGCTAATTGTAAGTTAAAAAGTATCTACTATATATTGTAAAGAGTTTGTATGTTGTGCTGTAGTAGCTTCACTAAATCCGTTGAAATTCAACGGGAAATAAACAAATTACTCACTCAAGGCATATGGTAGGGTAGTAAAGTGTTAAAGTTTACAACATTCAAAACAAAATATTGGCATCATGGATGCTTATTGTTTTTATCATCATTTTAATAATTAAATGTTTACAAATATTAAAATATAACTTTAATTATTACAGAATTAATAGAAATTATCTTTAGAAATGTGCAAAAACGATTTTAGGTGAATTTTTTGTTAGACGAATTGTTGGTTAGATGAATTTTCCTCTGCAAAAACTATTTTAGATGAATTTTCCGTTAGACGAATTGTTGGTTAGATGAATTTTCCTTAGACGAATTTTCCGTTAGACGAATTGTGTTTAGATGAATTTGGTTTAGACGAATTTTCCGTTAGACGAATTGTCTTTAGACGAATTTTCCTAAACCCATTAAATCGAAGGTAACAATGACGGCTGCCTTGGCAACGCCCGGAAAGAATACGAAAACTCCACAAAATTTCGAAATAAATAGCGTATTTCTGAAAACTTCGACCGTGTAACATGTAAACTTCGCAGGAATAAGATAGTATAGAATTTTATTCGTCGAATATAGCAAAAACGAAAAAATCTGATTTGGCCAACACATGAATTTCTCCATATTTGGGGTATAGTTATTTAAATTTTTATGAATAGCATTATAAGATTGTGATATTATTATGTATGGCGATGATATTGTTTTAATATCAATGCATATGGATTTTGGTGTCGCTCATAAAAGAATGCAGAATGATTTTGATACTCTAAATATTTGTGCACATGACAATAAGCTAATAATCAACGAAAATAAGGCACCAACAATGCACATTTCTAGTGCAGCACCTAGAAAAAAAGAGATTAAAATTAAATGTCATACCCACGACTGCTTCCATCTTCTCACTCCCGATAATGCTAATGATTGTATGTGTCAATACCTGACTCAAGTGAGTAATTATACATACTTGGGAATCTTAGTGGATGAACATTTTCAGTTTGATGACCATGTTAAGAAACAATAGCAAAATGAGAATTACAATGTATCACTTGTTTTTGTTAAAGTCTATCCTTCCACCAAAAGCAAAACTCATGGTGTACATTGCTATGGTCGAAAGTTTATTGCGATATGGGATATCCGTATGGAGTAATACATCATCTACTGCACTTAATAGTGTCATTAGAAATCAGAAACGGCTATTATAACTTATTAATGTAAATAATTATGGAAGAGCAATCTGTAACACTGATTTAAAATCCTTATGTTCAAATTATAGAGTTCTTACTGTGGATCAGCTATATAAATGGATAATGATTATGGATAATTACTTCAACACAATGTATAAGAATATTATGCGTAAATACCATAATATGGAAACAAGGAATGTGACTTTATCCACTGTACGATTATATAATACCTTGTATGGAAAGCGATTACCAACATATGTTGTTCCCCATATTTTCAACAATTTACCCAAAAATTTATTGAATTTAACAAGTCTAATTGTAAGACAATTAAATTCAACGACTGGTTACTAGGGGAGATTAGAAATATTTAACTAATTGTATTATATAAGTATGTGTACTAACTTATATTTTGGCTATGTATAGTGTATTGTTTTCTTCATTACTGACTTTATGTTGCAATTATAAGTGAAACAAATATTTAAACTTGATATATTCTGGATCTGTTATTCTTATGGTTTTATGTACAAATAACTTGTATTTTTTAATTGTATACTCTCGAGTAATAATTTATATTGGCACCTTCTGACAAGCCGAATGGCTTAGAAGGACCAATTAATTGTAACAAACTACATGGATGATGATAACTATCAACAAATAAGGCAAAATTCGTATCGTAAAAGAATACAGTCCTCCTTATTGCAGTAAATATGTTTACCGAATTCACCGCTAAATGGTGGTGGCGCTGTATACTAGAAAAGCAAAATATCTCCGAAATAGATGTTTCTAAGAACATTTGTTTCAAACAGAACCTGGAAGAAATATTATTCTCTACAACTTTGGTCCTTACGAAGATGACCAATTACGACGTTTTTAAGGAGATATTTGACGAAAACCGAAAAGACCGAAAATTTTTTATAGATAATTCCTAAACAATAACTTCTATGGAAAATTATTTCAAATAAAAGTTGTAGGAAAGTATATTCTCTATAACATTCGTATAGAAATGTATATACAATAATGATGTTTTAACGGAGAAATATCGCAGAAACCGAATCCGGTTTCGAATAAACCTCGACTTCCGTTTAACCATTATTGTCCAAAAACTAATGAGTTCTTTGTGCCCATACCAAAGTGTTATATATGAAATTTGGTAACGATATGGCAAGTACTTTTTGAGTTGGAGCGCCCACAATCACATTTACATTTACATTTACATAAATACCCTGCAAGCCGCTAGAAGCGTTTGGCAGGGGGTGTCACAACACCAAGTGAAGTCTAGCTAATTCCTCTGTTGGATTGTCTTATCGCGTCTGGGAAAAAGGATCGGTAGTATTTCTCTGTTCTAGCGGTAATTTCGAAATATTTTCTCCTGCACTGTGATCTAACATTACGGTCACTAGCAGCGATGGGGACGACTATGCCGCGTACGTCTTCAACGAATTCGGAGCTTTCGAATTTTTCAAATAGTTTCCTTTTGTATTCAATTCTTCTACTCTTCAACGTCTGCCATTTCAGATCTCTCAATAACTCGGATACACTCGCATCATACCGATATTCTCCTTTTACAAATCTAGCCGCTCTACGCTGAACCATTTCGAGCTCTCTAGTTAGGCCCTCCTCGAAAGGGTCCCAGACGGCGCAACAGTATTCCACGATGGGTCGTATTAGGGAAAAGTATGCGATTTCCTTCACATTCGAGGGGCATCCCCGCAGGACTCTAGAGGAAAGCCCTTGAATTCTGTTTGTCGATGCTATAACGGATTTGATATGCTCTCTACTAGACAAATTGCTACTGAGAATTACTCCTGGGTATTTGTAGCTATTGACGTATTTTAGCTTTAGTTCAGATATTTGGTACGGGTAACGGTTGAAATTCATGGAGCACGTGAAGTTCATTGCGGCGCATTTCTTTATATTCAGATCGAGTTGCCAATCTTTACACCATTTCGTGATAGCCTGAAGGTCCTTTTGCAAATTCTCCTGATCGTGTATTGTCTTGATTTCTCCATACACAAGTGTGTCATCCGCGAAGAGTCTAACTTTACACTTTATATTATCCGCTAAATCATTTATATATATCAAGAATAACAAAGGTCCGATTACACTTCCCTGAGGCACGCCGGAAGTCACTTTGACGACGTCTGATGCAACTCCATCGAGGACTACTCTCTGGGTTCTATCGGAAAGAAACGAGGCAATCCAATTTACAATTTTCTCGTTAATTGAATAAGCCCTTAATTTTTGCACTATTTTCACGTGAGAAACGGTGTCGAAGGCTTTCCTAAAGTCTAAAAATACTGCATCAACTCCTATTCCTTTATCCGTTGCTTTCACAATATCTTGTGTGAGTAGAGCTAACTGAGTCTCGCATGACCTGCCTCTCCGGAAACCATGCTGGCTACTGTTAAGCGCTTCTTTCCTTTCGAGAAATCGCATTATTGAGCTACCGATAATGTGCTCAAAAACCTTACAGAAGATTGACGTCAACGATATAGGGCGGTAGTTTTCCACTTTTAATTTACTTCCCGTTTTATGTATTGGTGTAACGTGGGCTGTTTTCCATATCAAAGGAACTACACCCTCATACACACGTACACACAGACATGACTCCGAAAATAGTCTAAACGTGTTCTAGGGACCTCAAAACGTGTATTTCTGTTGAAATCTCGAAGTCGATTTTTTTCATTATCACAACACTTTCCCATTACTACGTACGGATAAAGTAAAAAATCGGTCCATATTTACTTATTTTGATGCTTGAAGGAAGAAAACCTTGCAAGTCAAGAAATGGATTCATACGTGTTATCTTATGGAAAAATGTTAATCCTGTATATTGGCATCACTGATTAATCCCGGTTGACCAAAGCTTGACAGTTCACTAGGTTAGGATGTAAGGAAGAATCACACCAAATTTGGTTATTCTAGCTTGTATCGTTTAGGAGTTCCATGAAAAAACCAACAAACAGACAAACACACAAACAAACCCTTCAAAATATATTACAGTAGATAATTAGTTAATTAATTTCATTTTAATTATTTATTATTTTTAATTAATTGCTTTAATTTAAAAATTTGTGATCAAAGAATTTTTTTTCATTTTAAAATTTTCGTTTTCGAGTTGTGCTACTTTCGAAGCAACGGTGCGATATGTACTAGAAATGCGACAGAAATTCTTTAGATGAATTTTCCGTTAGACGAATTGTTGGTTAGATGAATTTTCCTTAGACGAATTTTCCGTTAGATGAATTGTGTTTAGATGAATTTGGTTTAGACGAATTTTCCGTTAGACGAATTGTCTTTAGACGAATTTTCCTAAACGCTTTATAGCCGCATCACCACTTCCGTCTTTCCCTATTCTATACCCTGCTTTCCGTCCCCTCTCTTCTTCTCACACACTGTACTTAAGACTCTTCATAAATATTCTACAGCTTTCGTTCCCATTCAAAAACCAATAGATTTTTTTCCATTTTCTACGTATTGTTCCTCACACTATATCTCTCTCTCTCTCTTTCCTTTCTCCATATGTAGTAATGGGAAAGTATTGTATTCATGAAAAAAATCGACTTCGAGATTTCAACGGAAATACACGTTTTGAGGTCCCTAGAACACGTTTAGACTATTTTCGGAATGATGTCTGTGTCTGTGTGTGTGTGTTATTGTGGGCGCTCTAACTCAAAAACTACGTGCTATATCGTTACCAAACTTCATATATAACACTTTAACATAGCACAAAGAATTGATTAGTTTTTCGACAATCACGGGTAACCGGAAATCGATGTTTAATCGACACCCGATTCGGTTTTTACGATATTTTTCGTTAAAATATCGTTAATCTATTTACAATTCTATACAAAAGTTATAGAGAAAGTAATTTCCCACAACATTCGCTTGAAACAGTTTTCTATTGTAGTTATTGTTTAGGAAATATTTATAAATAACCGGTTTTTCGGTTTTCTCCTTAAAAACATCGTTATTGGTAACCTTCGTAAGGACCAAAGTTGTAGAGAATAATATTACTTCCAAGTTTTGTTTGAAACAAATTTTCGTAGAACCATCCATTTCGGAGATATTTTCCTTTATACTTTCTCCATACGTAGTAATGGGGAAGTATTGTATTCAGGAAAAAATCGACTTCGAGATTTCAACGGAAACACGTGTTGAGGTCCCTAGAACACGTTTAGACTATTTTCGGAATGATGTCTGTGTGTGCGTGTGTGCGTTTGTGTCTGTATGTTATTGTGGGCGCTCTAAATCAAAAAGTTCTTGCCATATCGTTACTAAATATCATGTATAACACTTTTACATGAGCATAAAGAACTGATTAGTTTTTCGACAATAACGGGTCACCGGAAGTCGAGGTTTATTCGAAACCCAATTCGGTTTTTGCGATATTTCATCGTTAAAACATCATTATTGTACTTACAATTCCATACAAAAGCTATAGAGAAAGTAATTTCCTACACCTTTCGTTTGAAACAATTTTCTATTGTAGTTATTGTTTAGGAATTATTTATAAATAACTGGTTTTTCGGTTTTCTCCTTAAAAACATCTTTATTGGTAATCTTCGTGAGGACCAAAGTTGTAGAGAATAATATTTCTTCCAAGTTTTGTTTGAAACTAATTTTCGTAGAACCATCCATTTCGGATATATTTCGCTTTACCTTAATACCAGTATACAGCGCCAACACCATGTAGCGGTGAATTCTGTAAACATTCAAAATATACGTAATTTACGGCAACATGGACGTGTCTTCTTTTACTCTACGAAATAATAATTTTGCCTCGTAATATTATTCATAATAATTTATATATCTATACCCCAAATATGGAGATAGTCATGTGTTGGCCACATCAGATTTTTTCTTCTTCTCGCCGCTTGGAATATTACCTCAGAAGCACCGGCCATTACCGTAACACTTGGGTGGTCCTTTGTTATAGGCAAATTTTTTTTTAAATTTCTGCTGCGACGCCCCCTACATTTGTTCCATTTGGTTAGAAAATAAATTGTGTTAAATATTTTTACAATCGGATAACGGGAAAACGTGCCGCATCGCACTTGAACTTTATATATTTCATCGTTTTTGTGGTATTTGGGTCATTCCTAGTGAAAACGGAGCAATTCCCATTTGGATTCTTACGGATTGTTTTGATATTATTACCAACACTTTATTAGACATTTTTGGTGATGTGTCTCGAATATTCATATCATTTGCCCAGTAGTTGCCAAGATTTTCTATTGTGGCTGTTAAAAATTCATAAATGTTAAACAATGAAATTCATATAAATGCACTACTAGAGGTGGTATATCGATGAAATTTTGCATAAATGTGAGGTATTCGTAAGCGTCCAAAATTACCAAATCAGAATGTTTCTCATACAACTGCTAAAGAAGAGTGACAATATTCTTACCAATAATCTGAAGAAGGGGTGGATGTTAGAGGAACATAGCCCTCTAGTGAAAGGCTATTCCATTCATATACTTCGTATTTGGGAAAAACCCTTTTGGCGGAATCGCAAAAATACTCTTTCCCGAGGTTACACACAATGGCGTGCACTTCGGTTTGTATAGATAGGAAGATGAAACGGCTCCACGACCAGCGGCAACATTTATGAAAGCTTCTTTTGGCCATTTCGCTCAAAAGGCAAAGGGTGTAAATGGACGGCATTCAAGACCAGATGTCCCAGTGAATAGTGGGTCGTAGTGGGGGAGGTAAACCTTTCCTCTTGTACCTGAGTTTTGGGTGGGACGGCGTCACAGCACGACACAAGTGTGAGTGGTACGGAGGAATTTGAAATCTAAGGTCTTTGAACGCTGGGGAAATCCAGATAGCTCCTTTTGCCGTTCCTGCGAGAACGAAAAATTTTTAATTTCGTTCTCGACTCGGCGTTACTCTAACGAATATTTCGAAATCAGTACACATACGGAATGTTTCTAACACCTGAAATGTAATTTTATGAAATATATTAAAATAATCGAGTTACTATCTGTATTTTCAGCGATGCGCGAATTAGTTCAAATATGAAATGAACTAATACTCACAAACGTTGAAAAATGTTCTGAGAATATATATAAAACAAAGATTACCTTAAATGAATCGCAGAGGAAGTTTAAACATTTATTGCCATTTCAGCCCCGAATTCCGTTTCTTCATTCAAAAGTAAATCCTACGAAGATATTAACATTAAGAAAAAGTTGTGTATAAAATTTGTAGACTAATTTGAAGATTATTTAAAAACCGACTACAGTGAAAACCGGTTAACACGAATTGCTAGGGACCGACATAATTATTTCGTGTTATCCGAATTTCGAGTTAACCTAATTTCATGTTCACTGATTTAATGATAACATTTTCATTTTTCAAATATGGAATTAGGCTCGTAGGCAAATCCATAATACATATCAACATAACGAATTAAGTGGTTTCCACAGTATAAGAAAATGAATTTTCATTCTTTTAGACGCTGTTCGGTACAAAGTAGCGAATTACTACGCGTAATTGTAAGTAATTTTAAAAGCAACGAAAAATGAAAGGCAAAATATGCTATACAAGTTTCTATGTGAGTGGGGGTGCGAGGCACCTAAGTATCACTAATTTTCCTCGGTTCTGACTGAAACTCTCCTATTATGTTCCCTGATTGTCCTATAGCAGGGGTTTCCTTCAGATTCCTTACGCACCCCCCTTTCCCTCCTCCTCCTACTACACCCCCTCCATTTTCAATTTTTCGCTTCATATTCGTAATTGTTATAAAATTCCTCGTCGATAGACAACAATGTCCGCAGTATTTCCTTCGGTTTCCTCTCGTACCCCCTTTTCCCTCCCCCTCCTACTCCACCCCCTCCATTTTAAACTTTCCGCTTCTTATTCGTAATTGTTATAAAATTCCTAGTCGATCGATACCAAGGTCCGCCGTTTTTCCCTCGGATTCCTTCCGCACCTACTTTTCCCTCCCCCTCCTACTACACCCCCTCCATTTTCAATTTTTCGCTTCATATTCGTAATTCTTATAAAATTCCTAGTCGATCGACACCAATGTCCGCTGTGTTTCCTTCGGATTCCTTCCGCGCACACTTTTCCCTCCCCCTCCTACTACACCCCCTCCATTTTCAATTTTTCGCTTCATATTAGTAATTGTTATAAAATTCCTAGTCGATCGATACCAATGTCCGCTGTGTTTCCTTCGGATTCCTTCCGCACACACTTTTCCCTCCCCCTCCTACTACACCCCCTCCATTTTCAATTTTTCACTTCATATTCGTAATTGTTATAAAATCCGTAGTCGATCGATACCAATGTCCAGCTGCACTTTATGGTGCAAGGTACCACAAATGGTTACAAAATTTATTCATAGTCTTGTCGTACTCGTAAAGACTTTTCAAAAACAACAAATCCCTCCGAGGAGCTTCAATGGCAATCGGCGCGCTAATCCAAGCCTCCACGTACAAACGTACTAGAAAGACGCACACGTCGCGGAATGCAATTTCTTCTTCGGCAGATAAGGAGAATTCATCGCGAAGAAGAAACATTTTTAGACAGCATATAGCTTTATCCATCTACCTAGCACGGTGAAATGCACCGGGAACGCGAAATGCTATTCCTCGATGAGGAACCCCTCCCAGAAAAATGACGGTTAGTTCAAGGAGCTCTCGGTAATCTTCTCTGGGGTGATTTTCCTGTAAACGTTGCAGCGCGAAAGCAAGAATTTTTTCTTCCGCGTCCGTTAGATCTTCTCGAACCCGCCAGTCTTGTATTCCAGGTTTAAAATTCTCCCTGTTAAGTTGACACCATGCTTCCTGAAGAGGGGAACATTTGGGCCCGATGATTTTCCATATTTTTTGTCAAAGACACTCCTTAAAACGATTTCACAGATGTGGTGTCTGCATGGCAAAAACAGGATATCCCTTCCTATTTGCTGTTCTAATAAAACGCAAGCGCCATTCAGTCGCCCTGTGTTTGTTGCCGTCGTATCGCAGCAGAATGCTGTCAAATGCTGCGACGAGTTTCATTGTAATAATAGATCGACGAGCTCTCTCCTTTTTCGGACTGGGCGGTCCACTGGAAGCATTTTCTTCTAAAGGTCTTCCGAAGTTCTTTTTCGCAGCTACTTCCAGAAGATGTCAGTTGAACCGCCTCAACTATGATTTAAATGAAGAAACACATTTGAATAATACACCATTATCAGATAATCGCTGAAAATCAAATCTTATTTTGTGTGATTACATCACTCAGAGAATTTATTAGGAACATATATGAATAATTGAATATTTATTTCATGTTCTTTTAATGTTATATTTAAAAAAAATTTAATTGCACTAGAAGTTCTTTTGAAAAATAAATCTTAAATTTATACTTTTTCAAAGGAAATACGTCTACTGTTAACGTGGTATACAATAAGATATAGATGAGATTGTAAAATGACACTAAAACACGACTAACAATTTTTTGAAAAGGTTTAATAATTATAACTTTCTGATTCCATTTATCATTTTTGTATTAACGAAGAGAAATCATCCTTCTAAGTTAATTCTAAAGAAATCATTTCAAATTGAATTGTATTAATTGCAAGAAACAGCCTTCTGCTAAATATTTAATAAATTTTCTCTGATATGCAATGGTTGCTTTTGATTAAATGACAACAATGATTAATAAATACATGTCAGGCTTGTATAAATTAAATTCAAAGAAATATTACCTCGCATTATTTGATCTTCTTTAGATCTTATCCGTCGTAAATAATCTTGTTCCCTTCGAAGCAAAATTCCCTTTCCTTTTTCCATAAATGGTGGTCCCAACTAAGCATACACCCTGGTCTTCCTTTCTATCTTTGATGGAGCAGAAAATGTTTATCTTCTTCGAGCGAGATCATTTCCAAAGCGTCCTTATGCGGATTGTCGAACAGATCATCGAATACTTCAACGAAATTATTCTCCTTTTCCTCTTGCAATTGTGTTCTTCGGCTGGAAGATTTTTGCAACACACTCCACTCTTGATAAAGTGTCTCCAACTTCTCAATACTGCGTTGAAGTTTTCTCGTCGGAATTCGGGCTTTCTCCCAAAACACTTCCACTTCTTTCACTGCTAAACTAGCACTAGAAAGTAAATTTAAATACACTTTCCGCATATTATAAAAAAGCACTCTTAGCACCTGTCCATTTGATGGCAACTTAGAGCCAACAATTTTATTATTATTATTATTAAGCAAATTGTTACAAGTTGGCCATAAGGCCAGGTAGCAACAGTATAATTCAATAAAAGTAATATAAATATTCCCCACACATAATTGAATAATACACTGAATTTTTAGGGGTTAAAAGAGAAGCATGAATACAAACAAAGACCTATATACATACATATATAAACACATTCCAGTGGTGGATTTTCGCGGGTTCATGGCTACCGTAGCGGTCACGGGACCCACGAAGTCCCCACCGTACATCACCCTGCCAAGCAATCCCCTAATTCTCCCTCACTTGGTCGTTAACTACAGATATTATATACAATAATTATGATTTATAATATATATGTCTTCTGACCTCCGTCTTGAAGAGACCCAATTTTGAGGGAAAAGGCTCAAAAATATCCGCCAGTAAACTTTCCATCTCTCAATCCCCCTATTCAGGAACGAAAACTTTCTCCAGTCTATCTTCTGTCCTAAGGGTTCTATTTTGCATTTATGATCCCTACGTCCATAATATTTCGGTTCACCCATTCTGGCGGTTATATCCATCCATGATTGTTTCCCAACGTAAGCATTATAAATTCCGCTCAATCTAGCTAAATCTCTCCTTTGCTCCAGCGACTCCCATCCTAAGTTACTGATCATTTTCGAAACGCTCTCACCTCTTTTGAAATGACCTTGAACGAATCGTGCTGCAGTCCTCTGTACCATTTCTAACTCTTTCACTTGTCCTACATGGTGAGGATCCCATACCATGGCTCCATATTCAAGTATTGGCCTAACTAATGATTTGTATGCCACTTCCTTCGCCCTAGGTGTACTTTTCCTAGCATTATGAAATGTAAAGCTCTATAAGCTTTCGCAACAGCTCTGTCGATCTGAACCTCCCATTGCAAGTCTCCCGTGAAGGTTACCTCCAAATATTCACACGAACAATCTTCTGTTAGTCTCCTACCATCTAATATATAAATGTAATCCACTCTACTTTTACTGCGACTGAAGTGTAGAAATTTGGTTTTGTCTACGTTTATTAACATCTTATTCCTAGTAGACCAGTCTGCAAGCTCGTTTATATCAGCTTGCAGAGTGTTGCGGTCGTCTCCGTTTACGATAAGTCTGTATATTATGCAATCATCAGCGAATAATCTAACGTTAGATTTGAGGGTTTTCGGCAAATCGTTGATGACGATTAGGAAAAGCTGGGGCCCAAGCACACTTCCTTGCAGAACACCAGAGTTAACAACTGATTCCTTGGATACTTTGTCTCCTATTCTCGCTTTTTTGCGTGCGTCCTATAAGAAAAGACCTGATCCACCGCACCACTCTTCTATCCAATCCCATTTCCGAAACCTTTCGTAATAACAAATTATGGTTTACCCTATCAAAGGCTTTAGAAAAATCAACTACGATAGCATCTATCTGTTTTCCTCTATCCAGTGCCTCAGCAACATCTTGAGCCATTGCTGTTAACTGACTTTCGCACGAGTAACCACTGCGAAAACCGTGTCGTTTCTCCCATAACCAAGTGTTTCTCTGCCAGAATTTTTTAAGGTGGTTCGCGATTATGTGCTCCATCTGCTTACAAATTACAGACGTTAAACTGATTGGGCGGTAATTATCTCAATTTTCACGAGGACCATCTTTGTGTATAGGAACGACGATCGCGCTTTTCCAATCATTTGGTATTTCTCCATTATTTAAAGTTATTCTAAATATTACACGAAGATACGGAACAATCGCTTCTCCTCCTAGCTTTATTACTTCTCCTGTAATGCCGTCGGACCCACATGATTTATGCAATTTAACTTGTTTATCCTATCCAATATATCCTTATCCCTAATTCGCAAGTCTTCAAATTTGGTTCTCGAAATGTCCGATTAAGTAAATTTTGCGGTATTTCTGGTGTCCATGTTAACATTAACTTGCGTTCTGCGTGGATGACTCGATGGCTAAATACAGTCTGTTTGCTGTTAACTCTCCGAAATCACAGCGCTTACTTCTACTGGCACGTCGAAAGGGAATAGTTTAGGCTTCCAAGATAATGAAAGCGTGCACTTACAATGTATGCGTATATTGTATGTTAATTGTACAATGTAGACGCCAAGTGTATACTAAATTTTTAGGAATATCACAGAAGGGGAGATTGCCGGAAACTTTTATTCACTATTACATTTCATGGAGGTACTCCGACGCGAGGGACATAATACATAAGTGAAACGAAAAAATCTGAATATTTCTCAAGTTTCGCGTATTTTTATTCAAAATACGGAAGTTATGAGGTATATTTAAGTAAATAACCTTGAAGAACTGCCAAAAACGAAAACAAGCTGTGCTCTTTAAACTAATGGTGAAATACTTTACGAGATAAGAGGCAGCGAATTTGACAGATTTGAGCAGTTGCGCCGCGGCACGCTGCGACTTGCATGCACTTTCCGGGCCGGATCTTGGCAACTACTGGGCAGATGATATGAATATTCGAGACACATCACCAAAAATGTCTAATAAAGTGTTGGTAATAATATCAAAACAATCCGTAAGAATCCAAATGGGAATTGCTCCGTTTTCACTAGGAATGACCCAAATACCACAAAAACGATGAAATATATAAAGTTCAAGTGCGATGCGGCACGTTTTCCCGTTATCCGATTGTAAAAATATTTAACACAATTTATTTTCTAACCAAATTTAGGGGGCGTCGCAGCAGAAATTCGAAAAATAAGGACCACCCTACCGTAACACCCTTCCTTCCATTTTCTGCCTTCTCTCTCTTTCGTTCCCCTCTCTGCCTCTTCCCCTCTTTCGCTCCCATTCCTTCCTTCGCCATGCCTTTTTCAATCCATTCCTCTTTTCTCTGCCTTCTATCCATCGCTCTTTTATATAAATCCCTCGATAATTTTTTCTCCGTGCCTTACGTGACTCGAGACACTCTCGATCGCTCCTCCTCCTTGCTTCGTTTCAACGAGACATGGCGGGGGCGTGTCTGTCGCTGCACGCTTGTCGTGTAGTCACCACTCATCTAACAGCGAGTGCCTTGTTCCTCCCCGCAGTGATTTGCATTCGTTTTGCCCATAACATAACATAGCGAGTGAGCAGAGCGCCTTCGCTCGGCTTCGTCCCGAGTTTATAACGCGGTTCGGTTATTTAAGGTCTCTTCGTAATGTCTATGTAACTCTATCGAAATTTTATAAAGCTCTTCGGGACGTAGATGGAGGCCATCTTCGTCCTCCAAAGTGGAAAATATCGCCGTTACGCCTTTGTCGTCGCCGCGTCGAGTTCTCAATTGCTCTCTCCTCGCGAGCGAGGCGATGCGTGACATCGCTTTGTAAAGGGAAATTTGAAATAAAAACGGATGAATGATGGCTTTTGTGCGGGAATAACTTCCTCGTTCCTGAAGCCAGGGTGAGCGTATATTCGAAGCGTACTTATCACAAGGGTACGGATTCTGTCGGGCGTACCGTTAGTTAGTCAGTGAGTTTTAAACTGGTACGCCAAAATATTAAAAAATATAATATTTATGCTTAACTTCATGTTTACTGCATGATTTCTGAATCAAAGTTTGTGATGTTAAGACTATGAATGGCGGCATAATACGTTATATGGGCTGTTTTACTGATTAAAGTGTAACTGAGATCGAAAAATTATTTCATCATCTTCGCGTATCTTTGGAAAGACACTTAAACAACAGCAAGTAAATTACCGTGAAATTGGGAGGTTTTTTTTGTCAAGGTGAGTGAGCACGTTCGTATTGTAAGGCGTTTTTAAAACAAATGTCTCATATTATTTTACTTATTTATATTCCGAAACACGCGTTATCTATTGATGATAGTTTCATAATTGTACCAGAGGATACGGGACTGCAAATATAATACTGAAAGGGATAAAAGTCATTGAAAAACACTGATCTAAGGTTACGCAGTCGCTGATTTACGATAAAGAGCATCGCGATGCATAAGAGAGCCCTTCAGTGTGTGCAATCGTATTTCGCTTCAAAACGATTTCCATTTTACGCTGTTATCTATAGTTATCTGCCAACATTTAAACATCGATGCGTTTTATTGGTATGGAATTTTAATTGGACAGTTATAGCTAGATTCGTGTACTGGAATACTTTATACTTAACGCTGGAATTCACAATCCCAATCGCGACCCAAATACGAAAAACAGTTTTCTTCCAGTCCCGAAATTGCTCATGTTCTGTGAACGCGGAAGAATGAGCCAAGAGTAAGGAATCAGCGAAGACGTCGAAAGAGGGAAAGACAAATGACAGGCGCATCGCGGAAACTCTAGAAGCAAAAAAAATCCTCTCCACACCCAAAATAACAATGCGCCAGACCGGTAATGGAGCCGTAACAATCATCGCATTATATCTCGAACAATGAAAATGGGGAGAAGTGGTCCTTCGTTCGTATGGAGCCTTGATTTTTTTAGAATTAAAATGTGTGCCGGTGTGCATGCGAGAGAGAGAGGTAAATGTTTTTCTACCATTCCATTCGCTCTCCGCATTTTTCACTGCCCGCGTTGATATTCTTTTGTCTGGTACGCTCATTCACGCACTCACACAGATGCGCGCGCACACACACACACCTTCAATGGATTTTGCTTTCCCGTTGTTTATCATTCTGCGATGTTTGAACGCATTGCAGAGCTAAAAAGGTCCTCCCGAGGGGAGTCGTAATCCCCTTTCTCCCCGCCACTCTGATTCCCTCTCTACTAACCTTCACTCCCTACCTCCCATTTGCATTTCTCCCTCCTCTTTTGTCTCCTCCCAAATAAAAAAACCCTCACTCCCATAATTATCTTCTTATTCTCACCTGCCCGCGTTGTCATCGGCGCTAAGAAGGCGGGAGCAGAGAGGAACAGTAAGAGAGGATGCAGCACGGAAGAGTTTGCAAAAATACGGAGTTGCCAAATAATTCCGATAGTGCAAGATAGTGCATTAAAAGTGATTAAAAGTGCCTTCGCTTCGCGAGAACTGAGGATATGGGGATTTATTTTCCTTCTCTCGAGAACGAAGCGGCGGTAATGAATTCGGAATAAAAGACAGTGCTGAGGAATTGCGTTTATCAAACGAGTGGTTTCTACATTTTGATAGGGAAGAAACCGTCTACCTCTCGTACTCTCTTGGAGAAAAAAAGAATTATGTGAATGTCATTTAGCTGTCACGTCCACTTTATTAACTCTCTACTGTTAACGCCAGCGTTCAAACATGAGAACATGAATGATATTTAAACAGTTAAAAGGCTTTTGACGTTTTCATAAGAGTACGTTTACAAGGAACGAATAAAGATCTCAAATGAATGAATTATATACGCATTTTATATCTGATTATGTTAGGAAAATATGTTCTATTTCTAAAATGTGTCATTGTGGTCGGTCTAAGGATCGATGCCTTATCTGTGTCATTCAAGACACCATTAATTAGGATGATCTAAATCATCCTCGGAATTAAATGTGTCCAGGTAAAAACTTACTATCAGCAAACATGACGACGACGATGGAAATTTCTTTATAAGATCTCTTTCATTTCATTCAGTCTAAACATATTATTTTCGGCACTTCTTTCGGATTCTCGGGAAGTTTTTAAAAAATAATAATTACAAATACTAAATGCCCACTCCTATACTCACATTGAGAAGTCAGCAAAGGAGCGCACAGTTGCCACATTTCTTCTGCAAGGAAGTCGCATCTCGTGTACTCGACTATTAGGCTTGTTTAATAAAATAACAAATGATACGATTTTGTTAGCTTAAAACGAGAAAGTTTTTTAAATTTTGCAGTTGTAATTTTATGGATAGGTTACCTTATCATTTTTGTGAATGAAAAATAAAGTTTTAAGCGGTGTATTTTTCATTTTAATATGGTTAATGGTTTACCTGAGTCCACGTCATCGTAATAGAATTAAGGGTACCTACGTATTATCTCCAGACCTTTCGCAGGACCTGGTACTTACGTATTATCCCCATGCCATACTTACGTACAACATTAACAGAAACTGATTGACCTGTGTCGACATTTATAAACTCAATCACCGGACAAGAAACTGATAGGCCTGTCTCGACATTTACAAACCCAATCACCGGACAACGGGGAGGGATACTTTGGTTCCGGGCGAAGCGAAGGGCGCGGTAGCGCCCGAAGACGACTACCCATTAAAACAAAGCAAGCCGAAGGCTCGCCAATATCCTCTCCATTTTTTTAGAGGATATAACATTGAACGGATATATTGACGAGCCTTCGGCTCGCTTTGTTTTAATGGGTAGTCGTCTTCGGGCGCTACCGCGCCCTTCGCCTCGCCCGGAACCAAATTATCCCTCCTTGTTTTCCGGTGATTGGGTTTGTAAAAGTCGAGACCGGCCAATCAGTTTCTGTTAATGTTGTTTTGAAAATAAAATATCGTAAATCCAACAATAAGTTGTTATTCTGTTAATATTTTTATGGCATGGGGATAGTACGTATGTAAGGTAATACCAAAGTAAGGTCTTGGAGATAATACGTAAGTACCGAATTAGGACCAAATCGACGGCTTCGTTTGCCTTTTCGTCCATCCTAAAATGTTACTATTTTCTTTCAATTTTATTTTATTTTCGGCATCCACTCCACTGTTAAAACATTATTCTCGTTGATCCACTCATATTTGAGATTTTATGCCAGGATTGCTTCAAATTTTAGTGTAACGGAAAATGTTTTGCATATTTTGCTATTAAATTACAATTACCTTCTTGTAATATATTTTGATGAAAATCCCTCGGACTAAATCTTGCTAATGAAGATATTGAGAAAGTATTTTACGTTCCATAATGATTTTATTTTCTTTTTAAAACAAATTACTGAAAGTCGATATCCAAGTAAAATTTAAAATACATTTGGAATGTTATAAAAGAGCCTTAGATAGTTTATACTTTTAGCATAACCGTATCGCTATAGCTATTATTATATTTCCATTTATTTTGAAAAATACATCAACATTAGATGAATTATTTTTCAAAATAATAATAGCGAGATTTACACAAATGAAGTATTTTCTTCAAATTCATTTTTATTTTTTACAACTGAATCGATTCACTTAGTAAATTAACATCGCAACACCGAAAAATACTTCCACAACCGCTCGTTTTACCGTTCAAGCAGTGCCTACATAAATTACTTAGTTTCACGAAATTATCAAAGTTATTGACGTTTGGTCTTTCATAAACAACCCTCATGTACGCTCCGAAAACAAATGGAAACAAATTAGGAATGTGTACACTGTACATTACACACTTTTTGATCATGTATCTTGATATCTCGTCTTATATTGATCGTAAGTCCTTAATATCAAATTTCCTGAAAATCCGTTCGGTAGAAGCCGAGAACGAACATGCGGACTGACGGAGAGACAGACAGACCAACACAATAGGCGCTCATGCTGAAGGCGAAACGCGCCTAAAAATGTTTCCCAATGGCCGACATTTTCATGTAGTAGGGTCATTAATCTTATATTTTCCCAAATACATACATGTTGTTTCCTACCGTTAGAGATGTATCGTTTAAAAATTTGCCAGTTGTGGATCAATATAAGACGAGGTATAAAGATACATGATCAAAAAGTGTTAAAAAATTAGTTTGCCGGAATTTCCTTTTTAGGCGCGTTTCGCATCCAACGTGAGCGTCTATTGTCGTCTGTCTGGCCGTCCGTCTGTCTGTCTGTCCATCCGTCCGTCCGTTCGTCCGCGTGTTCGTTTTCGGCTTCTGCAGAACGGATTTTCAGGAAATTTGATATTAAGGACTTACGATCAAAGATAATAAGAAAATCGCAAAAATTAATCACATAAGCCAATCAGGGGTACCACTTTACTGTTGACAAAAAATGAACTTTCCGTCATATCTTGTAAACTATTGCTCATATCAAAACATATTTCAAATAAAACTTGTAGAGCGAGTAAAGAACAGTATTTCTTTTCCTACACATTTTAACGTAGGAGTAGCCGTTATCAAGAAAATAAAGTAAGAATGTCTTAATTCGAGTTGAAATTTACTTGCATGGATACTACCTCATTGTTGCTAACATAATCTCACAAACAAACGTTTAATTTCCTTGTGTGTGCATGCGATATTTTTAAATAGGAAGAAAATGGGTAATTTATGACGAAGAAAAGAACTTTAAAACGCAATTTCCCTTACGTACAGGTATATTATTACTTTCTCCGTACATAGTATGAGGAAAGTATTGTGATCACGAAAAAAATCGACTTCAAGATTTCAACGGAAATACACGTTTTGAGGTCCCTAGAACACGTTTAGAGTATTTTCCGAGTGATGTGTGTGCGTGTGTGTGTTGGAGGGGGAAGGGGGATGGATGTGACTGTGGGCACTCTGACTCAAAAAGTACTTCTCATATTAATGCCGAACTTCATATATTACACTTTAGCATGAACACAAAGAACTGATTAGTTTTTGGACAATACCGGTTAACCGGAAGTCTAGGTTTATTCGAAACCCGATTCGGTTTTTGCGATGTTTCACCGATAATACGTCATTATTGTATACGCTAACCATTACCAAAAATGTAGAAAATATAATTTCCTACATCTTTTATTTCAAATAATTTTCCATAGCAGTTATTGTTTAGGGATTATTTATAAATAATCGGTTTTTTTGGTTTCCGTCAAATATCTCCTTAAAAACGTCGTTATTCGTAGAGCTATGCAAATTTCGCATTTAGCGAATAAGTCCGAATAAATGCGAAATCGGCCTATAAATGCGAAATCAGATAATAAATGCGAAATACGAGCGAAAACTACTGTTTTCAGGCCCAACGCGTTGTAAAATACGAATATATGCTTCTACATTAATTAAAGGACTTCACTCAGTACGATGTCGCGTCTCGTCCACCGAGGTTAACAGCGCGAAAAAATGTGATCAGTGGTGTGGTGTGGAATGATACTAGTTGCTACAATGTCATAATTCCGATGGGCGCCAACGTATTCGTTAACATTGTTGCTGTCCCAGCTTAAGTTCAGCTGCTAAACGGCCGCGTCATAAAGCCAACGGGGCTCTATTTCGAGAAAACGGCCGCGCGGGGACCAAGCGCCAAGCGGGTGGCGCGTTACAGGCGAGAAAGCTTTATTATAATGTGGATTGTGAGAGATCGCTCTCGGCATATTCACTCGTTTTTTCAGACCGACGGCGATCTCTCAAGGCTAAGAATACGGAAATATATACTATGGTGTTGTTTAACAGCGAGAAGCGAGAATAGATCGCTATGTTTGTACCAAAACAGTAATAAATTGTGTTTTCTATCAACAATATCTTGCAATGGGTCCATAACATCACTTCCTAAGTGCACTATCACCAAGAAATACATTAAGTATGCACATTTTCCTGTATAAAACACACAAACGAGCGAGGGCTGGGCAAAATTTAGGATGTTTTAGGCATTTTTACGGCTCAAGAGCACATTTTGCAAATAAATGCGACTAAATGCGAAAAACCGGTTTTTAAGTGCGAAATTTCCAAAAAATAAATGCGAATTTTGCATAGCTCTAGCTATTCGTCATCTTCGTGAGGACCAAAGTTGTAGAGAATAATATTTCTTCCAAGTTTTGTTTGAAATAAATTTTCGTAGAACCATCCATTTCGGAGATATTTCGCTTTATCATAATACCAGTATACAGTGCCAACACCATGTAGCGGTGAATTCTGTAAACATATTCAAAATATAATTTACAGCAATAAGGATGACTGTATTCTTCTACGATACGAAATAATAATTTTGCCTTATAATGTTATTCATAATAACTTAAATATCTATACCCCAAATATGGAGAAAGTCATGTGTTGGCCATTTGTGATACGCTGTGCCCTTTCCTAACTTGTTTTAATTTTTAAGCTGTTTTGAAAGTTTTTATAATACTAAAACATTTATGATCAAACTCGGTACAAATTTTATTATGAGTAATTAAATTTAACATGCAATCTGCCTCGTCGATAGAAAATGTAGCAACTGAGAGGGAATAGAAAAAAATAGGACTCCATGAATAGTCAGTCGAAGAGAGACCATTCTGACAAATGTTAATAGACCGAGGATAATTCCCGACATAACCATTGGGTCTCTCATTATAAATGCTGCTGCGACGCAGACCAAAATGTGTTATATGATCTGTAAATACGCATCGTTACCTTCGTGTTCATGAATATAATGGCACTGGAATATGATTTTCTCAATTTCTGTGAATTTCGTTTGAGTATCTTTCTTTATAATACTTGTCGTTGATAATTTTTCTCCCTAAATATCCGAACAAAAACTGCCATTAGTGCATTATGTAGAAATTATTTTCGCCCATATATAAATAGATAAAACAACGGATTTTGGATAAAATTGATTTGTAACTGTTGGTGACTTGCGCTATTCGTATCATTAAATAGTTTTAAGGCTAGGAAACCTCTTTTATGAATCAACTTTTGAGAACGGGGCTGGAGGACGGTCGGCGATAATTATTTATGTTCTCGTTTTGCAGGTACCAGTTTTTCCTTCAAGTGAAGCAGGACATTCTTCAGGGAAGGCTTCCGGTGTCTTTCGACCTAGCGGCGGAGCTCGGATCATACGTCGTCCAATGTAAGTGAGGATATAAAAATTAAAAAAAAGCCCGTAATTGCGCCTCAAACGACCAATCATCCTACATCACTTACCACACTCTTCCTTATGTTATTCGGATGTGAAACGTACGTTAGAAAATTTCCTTTACTTGGAACATCAGGTATTACGGATTCATTCCTTAATGATGGACGAACACGGACCTACTATATTTTTAATAAAATGGAAACGACTGTTTTACTTTTTTTACATTTTCATTAATTTCATCTTTGCAACATCTTCCTTTTAATAGATACCTTGATTTCCTGTAGCAATTTAAGTTTTTCGGTTGCCTTCAAGGTAAATGTTTCAGTTAATATCACATCAAACATTTTATACTTCGTTACAAAAACCTAATCGCAGAGCTACTATTACTGAATAAAAATTATTTGTTTTTAATCAATAAGATACTAAAACAAATATATCGATAAATGTGTCACACGTTCATGCGTGCAAAGTTATGCCGATGTAATTCGAACCTTGAAGGGGAAACGCAATTCACGAATATCGATAGTTGTAATATTCTAAGATATCTCTGCATTGTCGAAAGTTTTTTTTATAAATTCGTGTTGCCACCTAATTGTCCGTTTTTTTAGTATAGTAGGTATTTATTTTATTTGATAATGAGTATCTTCCACTAAAAATCCAATGAAGAAGAGATGATTATAAACGAGTTGTAGGTAAATATTTATTTTAATTTGCAACTTCTGGATCATTCCTAATAAATATTTTAAATTCATCTTTGCTCTTAATTCATTATCGATGAGGTAAATGAAAAATAATTATAGCAAAAGTACATCGTAATGCATCCAGGAACCTCCGTAATTATATAATATACTAGCGTAATTGCCCGTCAATATGACGGGATATCTTTAGTTAACCTTACCTCCCTCCCTCTCTCTTCCTCCCTCCCTCTCTCTCCCTCCTTCCCTTTCTCTCCCTCCCTCCCTCTCCCTCCCTTCCCCTCCCTCTCTCCCCCTCCGTTACAATCCCTCTCTCTCCCTCCCTATCTCGTATTTAAAACATTCAAAGCACGCTTACACTCATAAGGATTGATTTAACAATAGGATTTTGAGGTCTAACAATATAATTAGTCACCATGGCAATATTCCGTAAAAATGGCAAACTTTATAATTTTTTCTTCAAATGGTTCAAATCCGAAGGTCGTAGGTAAATTCTTTGTAATTTTAATTTCCAAATGAATAAAAGCCTGCAGGTCCAAAAATCGCGTTTTACGTGTTAAGTAATGGGAAATGGAAATGCCTCCATTGGAGTCGAACCAAGGAATTTTTTCGCGATTTAAATTCGTCATCACTTGAAAAAGTGTTAATAAAGCATCCATGCCAAATTTCGAGTTTCTATCTTCATTACTTCTCGAGTTATTAGCGTTTAAGTTAGCGTTATAGACAGAATTGCTTTTTATTATAATGATAAATATCAGCCAGTTTCTTGCTTGCGTTAATGTAATTATATAACTCAACAACTACAGAACGTAGCAACGTATGGGAGGTGTCATTTTACCCGCAAAAAAAGTGCGGTGGTGTGATTAGGATTTTCAACTGCTTTGATTGATCATCTTAATATTTTTTTATCTTTTATTTTCTTCCATTTGAATGGCAGGAACGAGTACAGCATATTTTTTATTTGCATTTTAAAATTAGCTGTAATCGATCTCCAAACTCGGGACTTAAACGAGCGAACGTTTGAAAGTACAAAGTTTATTTCGATTGAAAATAAAATTCAAAACCACGCTGAAATACCGCGAAAATACATTTAGAAACGATATAATACACGTATAATCGATATAAGAAACATTTATTTTGTAAGATTTATGAAATACTGACAATGAGTCATTCATATATTTAACAATCCCTATTATAAATAATGACTCCCCTTCATTTGGGGTTGAGTATTCTTGCCAAACCTGGATTTTGTGTAAATGATATGATACGAAATAAAATTACCGTTACATTTTAATGCGAAACGCTTGAAAAAGGATTGCTTATTTTTAAAATGTGGTTAATTGTTAAGAAAACTAAGTGAAAAAGTATTCCTTATAAGTCATCTTAATTTTTATGTTGACTAAAATTTTCTGTGTGTCTAGTCCTACAATTAAGAAGGGGTTAAAAGACTACGGCGAGATGGACGTTTAGCCGTAAAGTTAGAATATTCAGGAACAAGACACAAGGAAAACAAAAAACGGAAAACAAATGAAGAAAGAAAAAAGAAATGTCAAACTTACAGGTTTACCGGGAGGCAACTCACAGGCGGCTAGATGTCAAGACCGCAACCTCTGCCACTCACCGAAATGGTGAAATGCAGGGCACTGATAGGTGCCAATCACTCGGCAAAACACAAGACTGTCTGACGAACACACGCGCTCACGAAACAAACAAGAAACACAACTCACTCACTCATACAGGCACAAACATTTAGACGAACAATTAAACACACACTCAAAAATAACAAATAAAAAGGAATCCCTAAATATTTTTTAAAAATTGAATGTTAAAGAGGCCGCGTCCATATAATCACGCTAGGCGGATCACTTACCAATTTCTTTCTCGTTTACTTACATTTTTTGGGACAATCTCTGAATACCGCCCCAATATTCCAAGTTTGATCATGCATTTTATATGAAATGAATGCATTTTATATTAAATGAAGATTAGTTTATAAATATTATTTGTAGGAACGTTTTTAAAAGTAAAAACAATACGTAATTAAGTAAAATGCGTAATTTACCGTGCGTGCAATTTTGAAAAAACACGGTATACGTAGTCCTACATCGCATTTTATGCGCTGTGCTTGAACACATTTCTCCAGCACAGCGGCATCTGTTGCCTGGCTTTATCAAGAGTCCGATATCAACTAGGTGAATTTCATCAACGTCTAGTTCAAGGATCGGAAAACGGTTTTCTAAGAAGAGCCACTTTATCTAATTATGTATAAGATGCAACATAAGAAGAGCCGCAGTCATTGACGAGTCTACGTTACGCCGTCCTTCTCCCTTACCTTGCCGTTTTACTTTTTCCTATTAGCATTGTGAAACAAACGTTTACCTACATAATGTGTCCATACTATCCTGTATCCTGAGTGTGTCAGTACACTGCATGTACCTCCTAGCGGAAGGATGCGGGCAACAGATTGCTGGCTTGCAAGGTATTCTGTAATATAGACTAGTTATATTTTGGGAAAAAAGCTTCCTAAATTAAATCAAGAAGCATTTCTGTGTAAAATGGGTCAACAAGGTTTTCTAAGATATTTCGACCCCGCTGATTCCGAAAATCGCTGTTGCCACCTTGTATTTCTGACCGTTACCCCGGAATTCAAGATGGCGTCCATTCATAAAATCACGCGTTACTGGCTCTCTTCGACGTATGAAGGAGATTTAAGTGTTCGCGTCTATGTTTTCTAGTGGAAAAAACACAACGAAACATACTCCAGTCATGTTCGATAGCAGAAAATGCCTTAAATTTAATAAATATCGCTCTATGGTGCTGTCAAAACAAAAAAAAAATTGTATTTTCCATTCGTAAGTTTTCCGGCCATGTGTGCGACGTCTTATTTTGATTATGAGTCATTACGATAGGAAAGGACTGCGAGTTCACGTTCTTCGACTGCTTACCTAGTGCTGTCAATTATTGGCGTAGGAAGGACTGAATGCAGAGAGTAGTTTCGCTGGAAAATTCTAGTAGACTTAATATCATCCAGGATGTTAAATTCGTTACAATACTTTTCACTTTTTATGTGTAGAGTTGTAATGAATTAATAAGTATTAACAATATAGAGGTAATAGCTCAATCTTCAAAACATTATTTATTTTGCAAAGTTCTTATTCCAATGAATCTTTACCATTGATACATTGCGCGCCACACTGGCACTTGCTGGTTGGTTTTAAGTGTTCGCGTCTAAGTTTTCCAGAGCGAAAAACACTACGAAACATATCCCAGTCATGTTTGATAGCAGGAAATGTCATAAATTCAATAAATATCGCTCTATAGTGCTATTAAAACAAAAAAATCAGGATTTTTCATACGTAAGTTTTCCGGCCATGTGTGTCACGTATCATTTTGATTACGTCATAATAATAAATTAATCGGCTGAAGCGTCACATACAGGTGGTAAGATTGTGCTGTTGAACGCACCATTGCCGTTCATCTACAGACACGTTTAAAACTAGGCGGAAACAGTAGAGTGCACGCTTATGTACTATGATAAATACAAAATATAAGTCGGTCGGTGTGTGATGAAGTAAAGCTAAGCACCAATTGTAAGGATATTCAGGCCCTTGTATCCTACTTCCAAAGTCATATATCACAACGTCTTGTTCAGGATTACGCTGAAACCAAATCTGAACATGATGAAAATTTTGCATTTTGGTGGTCTTACGTACGCATGATTTCCGTTTTGCTTATGTTCACTATAGCAATAAGTGATGGCGATTGGGACCTGTATTTGTGCGCATTAACAAGGATGCTCCCCTTCATAGCGAGGTATGACCACACTAATTATTTTAAATCGCTGACTGTGTTTGTGTCAGAAATGCACCCAATACCGGAGGAGGTCGAAGTTAGGTTCAAGGAAGGTGACTTTGGAGTACAAAGATCTCACAACAAGTTTGCGCAGGTCGATGCAGACCACGCTCAAGAATGGATTTTGGGTGTTTGCAAGGATACTGTAGGCTTGATAGGAATAACACAAAACGAATCTAGTCTTTAGAGATGGTCTTTGTCATTCTACTGGAGAAGTGAAATCTCCCTGAAGACGTACTGAATGTATGGGCTGGAAAACAAATTATCATCCACTGCTGAATCTCCACCCGGCCGACGGTAGAGGGACAACGCAGACGAGGATGTCATTCTCTCTGTAATGACACGATCTAACGTGTGCTCTGGAAATGGATGCTTAACGCAAATACACAATGTGGCCACGAAGGATATTGCCACACGTGCAATAAGCACGTCGCTGTTTAACGCTGAGAAACTGGGATTGAAGCAAGTGAAAGAATTTGTTCAACAAAGATTTGTGGTGTCACCGACAGGCGGAAAACCACAGATAAGTATCCATCAAAGTCTCCGAAAAAACAATGCCCTGACATTTGAAGATTTGTACGAAATCAAAACGCCAATTTCTTATGGTAAGGTAATGCAGGCTGACAGATATGTCCTCAAGCGTGTAATAATGGCATTCTACGCAGGCAGATCCATCGATCTTCAAGTAATACTAAAGCATGAGTTGCTCCAGGTGCCCATTTCCTTAGCCGAAATGAACGGTGCACTGAAGTTCAGTGATAAAGCCTTCCTCATGAATTTGCTGATAACTGATCTCCTATGTCCACCTTCTCTTGTACGTTTGCCTGATTCCGCTGTTTCACATTTCATCATTGACGGGCATGCGATGGTCGTTGCGCTGAGAAAGCCAACACAGGCAAATACCTTTGGAGAGTACGCTGACATATTTGTTGCACGAGTGTATCAAGTTGAATCAAATTATGGCAGGATCAACTTAATTTTTGACGAAGTTTTGCACTAGAGAGAAACGGAACCAAAATACAAGACCCATACCACGCATCATTGACAATAGAGACGTTCCGCTTTCCAAAAACTGGGGAAACTTATTGTCACTCCCTGTAAACAAGTCAGATCTTGCTAATTTCCTTTCGATGAAGTTGACTGCACACGCTCGTAATAGTATTGATCTCGTCGTTGCCTGTGGATTCCAGGATGAGATGAAGGTAGTGTCGAGTAATCCAGCCGTAGACGTCTCTCCTCTGATTGCCTCACATGAAGAGGCAGATACCAGGTTAGTCTTGCAAGCTGTTCACAGTAATGCTCGTCGAATAGACGTATCTGCGAGAGACATTGACGTATTTTTTCTGGTGCACCACTTCAGTTGAATGAAATGCTCCGAGTTTTGGATGAAGGCCAGTACGTCAAAGGAGAGGAAATACGTTCCTATCCACACTGTGTGCGGAAAAGTACCTCTCATCCAAAAAGCAAATCTACTTGCTATCCATTCAATAACTGGATGCGACACCACCTCCTTCTTGGCCACCATTACCAAAGGGGCAGCCTGAAAAATCTATGAGACAACCGCTGATCTGCTCAGCGAGCTGGACAAAGTACCACTGTCAGAGAAAGCCATGAAAGTAGCAGAGGACTTTGTTACACGCTCGTGTAAAGTAATTTTTCGCCATATTGATTTTTTCTAACATCAAGCACCTATCATAACTTGTAATTGAGTTTATTATTTCCTTTCTGGTTGATCTCAGCATAAAGCTTACCGACTGTGCGAGGCTTACCCTTTTCGGAAAGAAAAGGAAGCCCGAAGCGCTACCACCTACTAGTGATGCTGTGCAGTTCCACATTAAACGCAGCCACCTGCAAACTGTTGTTTGGGAAAATGCATACTTAAAGGATCCTGTGTGTCCTGATCCAAAGACCTGTGGATACAAATTTGAGGACGACCAATTGGTTCCCATCTTGCAATCTTTGGAACCAATCCCAAAGGCTTGTCTGGATATTGTTCAGTGCAGGTGCAAAACCGGGTGTGGTGCTAGGCAGTGTAAATGTAGGAAGGGCCAACTACCTTGCACCAATATGTGCCAGTGTTGCGCGCAATATATCAATGGTAAAGATTCATTGGAATAAGAACTTTGCAAAATAAATAATGTTTTGAAGATTGAGCTATTCCTCTATATTGTTAATACTTATTAATTCATTACAACTTTACACATAAAAAGTGAAAAGTATTGTAACGAATTTAACATCCTGGATGATATTAAGTCTACTAGAATTTTCCAGCGAAACTACTCTCTGCATTCAGTCCTTCCTACGCCAATAATTGACAGCACTAGGTAAGCAGTCGAAGAACGTGAACTCGAAGTCCTTTCCTATCGTAATGACTCATAATCAAAATAAGACGTCGCACACATGGCCGGAAAACTTACGAATGGAAAATACAATTTTTTTTTGTTTTGACAGCACCATAGAGCGATATTTATTAAATTTAAGGCATTTTCTGCTATCGAACATGACTGGAGCATGTTTCGTTGTGTTTTTTCCACTAGAAAACATAGACGCGAACACTTAAATCTCCTTCATACGTCGAAGAGAGCCAGTAACGCGTGATTTTATGAATGGACGCCATCTTGAATTCCGGGGTAACGGTCAGAAATACAAGGTAGCAACAGCGATTTTCGGAATCAGCGGGGTCGAAATATCTTAGAAAACCTTGTTGACCTATTTTACACAGAAATTCCCCTTGAAAATGAATATCGGTTTGAATTGACTAGACTAATAGGCATCCTAGCTTGTACAGAACAGCGTAAGCGTGCTTCGGATAATACTGAGTTTCGGTTGCGTTTGAGGCAGTCTGGCCAAAATGTGCCAATACTGACCAGTAATGTGCCTTACCGTTAGCAGGGAATGCTGCGTCGGCATGGGTACGACTTAGGCTGGTAACCTAGTCTACTCTAATTTACCATTACTAACAAACCAATACGAAAAGCCTCGGATGACCAAAGCCATGGTGGGCGGCAGAGGTCAAAACTGGTTGGCCCGTCATTAGACGACTTACGCGAGTGGAAGTTAGGCACGTGGAATGTTAGAGGAGTGTATGGCAAAGAACATGAGTTGGTGAATGAAATGAATGTAGGAGGATTGGATGTGCTGTATGTATGTGAGACGGAAAGGAAGGGGAGTGTTGCTGTGCTAATGAATGATGGTAGTTTGGCTCTGTGGTCTGGTGTAGATGTATGTACATATGGGAGTCAAGGAGTTGGTTTGATTCTGAATGAAAGAACTTAAATGTATTTGAGAAAGTATGAATTTGTGTCACCCAGATTGTTGTGGGAACGTATGAAAGTAGGAATTCGTAGAATTCTGTTGGTTGCATGTTATGCTCCTATGGATAGTGAGAGAGAAACAGTTACAGATGAGTTGTGGAAGAAATTGAGAGATGTGTTGAATAATTGTGATGCAGGTGAGAGAATAATTGTACTCGGTTATATGAATGGATGGGTATGTGTCAGATGGGAGGGCACTAAGAAAGTGGTGGACCCCTTCGGTGATCCCAGAGTAAATGATAATGGTGAGAGTTTGATTGGAATTTTCATGGAAAAGAGTTTGTTTGTTTCAAATACATGGTATAAGCATAAGAACATCCATATGTATACATGGCAGAGGGGTGACTCAGAAAGTATGATTGATTTAGTTCTGTATGATGAAAGACTGAGAGATCTGGTGAAGGATACAAGGGTGATGAGAGGAGCTGAATGTTGGACAGACCATTTTTTGGTTGTCTCTAGAGTGGATCTTGGAAGGAAGTGGACCTGGACGAAGGGTAAGGGTGTGAAACAGACTAGAACGAAAGTAGAGACATTGCAAGAGTGTGAGGTAAAGATCAAGTATATGAATGTGTTGGAACGTAAATTAACTGCCCAGCAGACTGAATGGGAAGAAGATATAAGGAAAGGAAATGTGGAAGATGCTTGGAATAGACTGAAAGAGAATGTTACGAAGTGTGCTTCAGAGGTGTGTGGAATGACTTTAGTGGGCTGTATGAAAAAGGATGCTTGGTGGAATGAAACAGTGAGTGAAGCAGTTAATGAGAAGAAGGAGGCATATAAGAGGATGATTGCTGCAAGGAATGATAATGAAAGAAGGATTCTGCATGATGATTACAGGAAGAAAAATGAGGCTGCTAAGAATGCAGTTAAGGAAAGCAAAGAATGAAAGATTATCCAATATATATTTTTTGGGGGAGGGGGGGACTCAAATACTTGGGCCCCAAAAGTAATTTCTGGCTACGCCCCTGGTATGTATGTATGTGTCCAGCACGCGCCGGGCCTAGCCCGCGGGCTGGGTACGGGCCGATCCTCTGGAATTAATTACGGGCCCGAGCCGGGTTTTAAAAATCACGCGAGTTACACTGGTCCTCCGTAGTGTCTCACGGGTCGGACCTACAATTTCTTCGACCTCGTATTTGTATGGGCCGTGCTGCACCGGGCATAAAAAATTAGACCCCTGCAGAGTTCTAGTCCATATATTTTTAGTTTCTTGCAATTTCTATTAAGATACTTTACGAAGCCAATTTCTTTTTTGTTGAGGTTTTATAAATGAGAATTGCAGTTGGAAGCCGCACGCAAGTCCTTAAAGATCGGCTTGCGGCTCAGAAGCCGCAGGTTGCCGATCCCTGGACTAGTTTCCGCAAACTGCTAGTCTTTTGACCTTTATGGTCCTCCTGTGTCAATAGGAGGATTCTTGTATCGTATCAAATACATTTTAACTATACTTCGATGAAATCCCAATTGAGATACTTTAGCCCATGAATTTATTTTTTATGATCCACACGTTGTGTACGGACACATTCACCGACCACGTAAATAACCACCCATGCCATTTTCCCTCGAATTTCAATTCTGTATAAGGACACATTTTCGTCCATTCTGTTAGACCCTCTCCTAAAACCATGAGATGACCATTTTATCTTACTATTGCAGATATACTATATGCAAAATCTATTTTAGTAACAATCGTCCCCGTGTATAAAGTAATACTACAAAAATATATGTGTTTTGAAAGACTGATGATCAATTCTTCAGTACCGTTGAATGTCACACACGGCAGTATAAATTGGAAGAGATGTATTTTTTAAAATTAAATCTCCAAGTGGCTTTGTATAGTACAAACAGTGGGAAAATGTCCATCTTCTAAAACGTTTCCGTTTCATGCAGATATTTGGAAATGATAGGCAGTGTTGTTTCTCGAAATGTAAATTTACTCATATCGTTATATGCCCTTTCGTGATTCTTAAGCCCCGTCCACACTGGAGCGACAAATATTAACATTTGTTCCCTGCGACATGTTTCTGAAACTAAGTTGCTGTTTATTTCTTCATGTCGCTAGATGTTCCTTAGTGTTTATGTCATTAGAGACAAAAGCTTCCTCTTGTCGCGTGTTTCCATTTGGAGCGGTAAAGATCAAAGGAAAACAAGAAACACGAGTCGACATGCAGCGACAGAAACAAAATGTTCCTTGTGTGTGGACGGTTTGTAACCCGTTGTCGCCTGTTGCTCGATCTCAGTAGTTGTGCGGGGTTGCTGCTGTCTTTTGCTTGAGGTAGTATTTTTTTTAGTTGTAGTTAAATGACTTTCTGAACCAACGATAAAATAATTCAACTTCTTGAACTTTATAAAGAAAATGATTTTGTGAAATCCCAGAAGTGCAAAACACAAATGTCGAAATACAGTTGACGTCGCATATTTCAAGGAACACCGAGAAACATGTCCCTGTGTGTCGCTTCCTAAATGTCACCAGAAACAAGTCGCTGCTTTGTGGACACGAAGTTTCCTGTTGTCGCCTCTGGTTTCCAAGTTGCAGAACCATCTGCCAACATCTGTCGACACAAATGTTGACACTTGTCGCTCCAGTGTGGACGGGGCTTTCGACTGGCATCTGGTGTTCATTAATGAGTTGAACTCAGCTTATATTTGTCATTACAAATGAAGCATTCGTCTAAATGGGCAAATTTCTTAGGATCATAGGGCAACACTTTGAAGCACCCCAGTCCTAGCAAGTAACATGTGTGTTACACAAACCACAAATATTAATATTTTGCACAATTACTAAACATGGCAGATAGAACATTATATAATTAGTGAATGTGACACAGGCTACTCAAAAGTACAAAAAATGTACTTGCGATAAGATTATTATTAGAGCCTAACATTGTTTCGAGACAAATCTATTGCATCTGTTAAATTCAAATTTGTGTTATGTTAAAAACTCAGTTTTCAATTGCCACCAAGCTATAGGAACAGTAAAACCAAACCTTCCATGTGATATATTTTTCAAAAACTAAAGAAATAGTGCGATTAAAATGCTGCAATGTTCATCGTGTTCATATGATCACGCTAGGCGTTAAAGTGTTAAATTTCAAAATATACACATATCGAAAACATTCGGTAATATCGCCTAATTGGTACATTAATATTAGCAAAGTATTTTTTACAAAATCGCAAATAGTGAATCGATAAGACATTATCATCTACCCAGTGGGACCAAATTTCAACGAATTAGAATGTCGAAACTGGATGCGTGCCTATGAGATGCTTTGGCCTTAATTTCTTTCAGAGCTCCACCTACCCCAATCCTCATTTCTCTCCTCTCTCCCTCTCTCTTTCTCCCTTTCTCTCCCTCTATCTCCAGCTCTCTCCCCCTCTCCTCTCTCCAACTCTCTCTCCCCCCACCCATCCCCCACTCCCTTCCTCTCATCTTTCCCACTCCCTCTCTCCACCCTTTCTCCCTCCCACTCTCTCTTCTCTCCTCTCTCCCACTCCCTCTCTCCGTCTCTCTCTCCACCCTTTCTCCCTCCCACAGCCTCTACACTTTCGCAGTTTCAAAGCGGTCTTAGCTTTTATTGACGATGCGAAAGTCCATTCCATCTTCTCTTCTTCTTCCGCTTCTCTTCTCCTAGCCCTATTCTCACCCTTTTTAAATCCTCTCCTTTTCCTCACATCCGTCATCTCAATCCTTCCCAACGCTCTCTCTCTCTCAATCCTTCTAACTCTCCTCCTTGCCTCTCACACATCCTCCTCCTTTCATATTATATATTATACTGTTTCTCTCGTTCCATTCTTTTTAATTTTCACTGTAACCTGTTGTAACTCGTTAATGTCTTCCAAATTAATTATAGCACACTTTTTTATATTTTTCTCACTGAATTCCATTGTGGATTGCATTGCAGCCTTACGCGACTTTCTTGTTCACTTCCCCACTCCTCTGCTATTGAACGCGGTAATCGCAAATCGGTTCTATGATCTGGAATAAAAATTTATTAAATCATAAAAATAAAATTATTAGTAATAGGAGTTCGTATTATTTTCCATTTAATCTCCAAATCAGGTAATCGATTTATCGTTAACATTTTTGAAATCGCAATATTGGCTACATATATTTTTCTATAATATGAATGCCAGATAATTAATTATTGTAAATATATGTATGTTTAATCTTGAAATCAAAATTCAAACATATTCTCCCGAAATTAAAAGCATAATTAGGGGTATTCATGTGCAATGATCTAGGGGCAATTTTCAACGTAATTTCCGTAACACAGGAAATTTTGTGTAAAACTAAGAATCTACAAAGAAATAAAACAAAACTTTCTAAAGGCTTCAGAGTCCCTCTCGAAACTCGTTTAAATTATTGAACCGAATTTGCATAATCAGTCCGGCGCTGTTATAAATTATAACATAATTTGTAATTATAAATTGTAAGTTAAAATTTTCATACTTGTGATACATTTTGCGAATTTCTTCACATTTATCATGCTTAATTTTATTCTCGAAGAAAGAGATTTAAGGTTATATATATTTAAATATCATGAGGTTTATGAAACAAATTTTTTGGAAATTTCTAAAAACAAAATATTTGCATTGGTCAGGCGAAGAAGCTACGCTTCAGAGGTAATTTGCCATATAATTCGCGCCCAGTCTCACTCATTCCCCTGCTTACAAACTATCACGTTTCTACAACAGCTGCAGCGCACATATGTAACAAGTCTGAAAATTCGAATTAAAGGAAACCGGTTTCGTGGCAGCTATTGCAAC